>JADRCD010223369.1:28010-44010 GCA_019843815.1 Montemys delectorum
TAGATTAGTGGGCAGCTCTTGCATTTCCAGGTGGGGGCCACTGGATGGCTCCTCCACATCTTGGAGTAGATTAGTGGGCAGCTCTTGCATTTCCAGGTGGGGGCCACTGGATGGCTCTTCCACATCTTGGAGTAGATTAGTGGGCAGCTCTTGCATTTCCTGGTTGGGGCCACTGGATGGCTCCTTTTCTTCTTGGGCCAGGCCACTGCTTGCACATGCCTGTGCCTCCGCCTGTGCCCCTGCCTGCGCCCCTGCCTGCGCCCCTGCCTGCGCCCCGCTGCTGCCTGGTGTCTCTTCAACGGTGTTGGATGAGCCCTCGGAGGACTCCATTTGTTTTGATGATGGATTCTTAAGCTCCATCATCGTCTCAAATGAGTCTTCAGAGGGTTCTATCATGTCGTCGGTTGGAAAGGACTGTGCTCTGAAGACTGGTAAGATTGTGATGTGTGTGGTCAGAGACCGCAACTGTGGAGACCAGAACCTAGGGAAGGAGGGATAAAAGATAGGAGAAAAATGCAGCAATTTAGGGTATCAAGATGGCAGGGTCAGATTCTTTCTCAAGGACAAAGCAGATGCCCAAGTTATTAAAATCAGAGAGAAAAATGAAGAAATTCTTCCTGCATCCAATGCAGTCTCCCTTTCTGGTTGCTTGGCACCTCCAGGGGAAAGACTGTCAACCCCTGACCTGCCTTCCAGGCGGAGTCTGACTGCCCCACCTGCCTACTTCCTCCAGTGGAATGAGAAATTCACAGCCCATAAATTTTGTGGAGCAACTGGCCCAGAGTGTCCTCCGTGGCAAGCAAGCCCCTGGCAGGGCACACTCTGGCCCGTTTTGCCCTGGCCACTTTCCCTTCCCATCTCTAGTCACCCAAAAGTCATAAAGGTCACATCTCAATGCCACTCAGAGCTGCTGCTGGCAGGCTTGGTAGTCTAGAGCCAGCCCAGTGTGCTTGGTTGGAGGCAGGAATCTGCAGGGAGAAGCCTACTGTTTTACAAACTCTGGGGAAAGAGGAGAAATGGGGCACTTGGCCACTATCCTGCCAGTTGAGTCAATAGACAAAAATAGCTCTTATTTCCTCCCCTAGGCTCCAAGCCGAAGAAGTTGGGAGAGAGCCATGGCTTTTAGTTTTAATTTTGCTCCCCATAAATGTTTCTAAAATGCCTACTATGTGCTGAACACTTTCACTGTCATGACTTCATCCTAGGTCACATTTTGTGCCTATGCAAGATTGGAGGGAGGTATCATTTCTCTTTCTTAGTTTGGTCTCAGTCCAAAAGCCACGTTTTCTCCAGCTCTGAGCTGAGTTGGAGCTTTCTAAACACCCTTTCCCAGCCTTTCAAAAAACTATTCTCCCAGGATTGCTCTGGTCTTGCAAGGCTCCTGCAGCTTTAAACATCTGGCCTCAATTCTGCTCATGCAAACATTTCTGCAAGTCGTGAATGCTATCTTTCCAAGTTTCCCCTCTGCTCAGGCAGGGGCAGGCTTTTTATTCTCAAAAGTGTACCCTCCCCCCTGTCACTGTTGATTTCGTCTGGTACAGGGGTATATCTAACAGAGGTATGAAGTTGGGTAAAAGGGGGGTCATGGGACCTTTGAAATCTGATTGTCCATAATTTTGAAAATCTAGGCATGGAGGGTTTAGTGCACGGAAATTGAATTTAAAGGGATGTATTGGTTTGCAAAACAAATTAAGCTAGTTATTCAATAGCTCAGCCATATAGCTATTGTCTTTATGAATTCAACACCTTCTGTTACTTCTCAATTTTTTTTAAGGTCACTGAGCTGACCTATCCAAAAATGAAAACACACACACACACACACCACACCACACAAAACCAAATAAACAAAAATCTCCATGTTGTCATTCATGTAAAACTTCCATTGGCCATCCTCCAAACCTTGCAGCAGGATGCTTTTTGGTCTGCAGTTTCTCAGAGTTAAATGTACCCTTGTTATCATGACAGTTAAATTTGATCATGCAATCCCTCTGATTAAAGCCTCTCACTGTTTATTTACTGCTGGCAATATTAAATCCAAACCTTTTATATAAACATGTCTGACATGTAAACTTACAAAAAAAAAAAAAAAAAAAAAAAAAAAAACAAACCCCAAAAACAAAACCTTCTCTGGCTGAAATTGAAAGGCCTTAGCATAATGCACAAGCTGGACTTGTCATTCTTAGAGTTAGAGATCACAGTTCCTATGCCTGCTGTAGAGACAATCATCTCAGAAACATGCATAGCATATTGCATAAATCAATTTATTTCCTCTTCAGAAAAGTCCGCTATTATTGAAATGTAAAATTTGACTAATTCATCCACAAGTTCTTCACTCATTGGATATAAAAATCTTAACAGGTCTCCACCTAAAAATTGCTCGTTGTTTCAATTTTAAATTTGTAGCAATCCCATTTTAAAGCTAAATGATAACCCTTCTTATATAGAAAGGTCAATACTTGAAATATTCCTAACAAATTTTATCATGTAAGTGATTACATAGTTCTGCTTTCCAGCCCTCAACCAAAAATCTCTTGTCCTAAAATTTTTACTATGCCTGGATGTCATAATAAACTTTTAGTTAAGATAAACAATTTTCATATTATGATTTTCCTATTTAACGAACACGAATGCACATCCACACACATTTCTTTTACGTACTATGAAGTTCCAGTTGCTTAGCATAAATTATTTTTTAACCATGTGATTTAATCAACATAATCAATACAAAATCCACAGTTTCACAGGCCACTCTAAACATCTCTGACAGCCTTCATTCCAAAGTTCTTACATGGTACCAGAAGCTGAGCTTCTTGCAACCTACATGCCCTGCTTCCCGCCTCACAAAACCTCGGCCTTACCTATGAGACCAAGTCCTAAAATGTGATCCTAAAGCCATACGTTTCTCAGCAGACTGAGCCTATCCAACATGCAAAGTTCATGATGTCACTCTCCTAAAATCTCATTGTGGCTGGCATCCAGATTCCTCAGCATGGCATGACGGCGGACTCCTCGCATTCCTCAACACCATGTCAAACTTGAGATGCTATGTAAATGTCATACAACCTCTTAGCCCCATCTGTAGGTGATCCCACTTCTCAGCACAGAAACCTCACTGGATGCCCTTGTACTGAGGGGCCAGTGGACACACACCCGTGCATTAAACAGCTCAGCAAATCCACACACTTTAGCATAAAAGCACACTTTAAAATCATCAAATTCTTCTGGACAAAATTCTTTACCATTTCACCCTTAAAATCCTTCCTTGGCCAAACTACAAGCACCCCACAGGCCCCCCCCCCCCATGCAAAAGGATCAAAAATGATATCTCACCCCTCACTCAGGATGCAATAGTGCCTTCAATGTGCACATGGGTCAAATCTCCTAAATATATTACAGTGTCCACCCCCTTCTGTGCTGAATTCACAAGCTGTAAGGAGTCACTCCCAGATTTAAAACGTTGCAAAGTTTCTATGTAGCATAAAGCTCCAAATTCTCAACAGACAGTACAGGATCTTATCATGTCACGTACTAATAAAAAAAAAAACCAAAAAAAAAAAAAAAAAAACCCAACAAATCTTCTCCCATTGCACTTTGAAGCTGTTGACTGGCTCACGTCCAGACTTACTCAAGTGATGTTATAATCTGCTACGTCATCCCTTAGAATAAAGTTCGCAAGTCTTAGCACAGTTCATTAAATTTGAGCTTGCAACCCCACCTTAAAAACCCAGCAATGTCTCTTAATTGTGCAGGACATAAGAGGTCTAGATTCTTGGCATACAGTGAGAATTTGATTTCATAACGGAGCTATGTTATATCTATCAAACACAGAAAACTCACCATTGTCACTGGTGAGTTAGAATTGGATAAATCAAATTTTTAAGCATGTGCAAAAATCTCATCACGTCTGAGCCTCTAAATAAATTCCAAACTTCTCTGTATAGTCCCCAACTCGGTCATGTAACTCCTCTAATTAAAACCTTTCCCTGGTGTCAACATTAATCATAGCTCCTTGGCATGCCCTGAGAGTCAAACTTTGGCATTCTCTCAACATAGAAAGTCAGAGTGTTTGGGCACGATCTTAAATGTGTGCCTGTTAGCTTTCCTATTTATGATTTCTTGGTGTTTCTTGTTGCTTGTAATAATAAAGTCCAAAGCTGTTAGCCATAAAATATATTTTATCATGCATTCTACAAGCTTATCTCCCACAAGCAAGCAATCTCACCATTAAATTTTTTTTAAAGCCTTTTGGCAGAAGCCCAAAGCCCCTAGTGTGATAGAAATTTTTGATTTCTCAAAATAAAGTCCAGATTTCTACTCCAGAAACTCAAATTGATTCACAAAACTCTCACTTAAAATCTTTTCCTCCATTTCTAGTAACACTAAAAACAGTCCACTGTCTTTGCTTGATCCCCCGTTTCACCTCTCCATTCTTGACTTCCAACCTTTCAAACTTCCTGCCCAAGACAGAAACCCCAGTGCTTTAGGCTAAATGGAGCCTGGAGCAAGTATCGCTCTTGGTGAAAATATCTAGGTGCTTCCCTGTTTTGGGGAATTGAAAGCTTAATTTGTTTTGCATGAAATATGAATTTTAACTTTGTATAGCTTCCTTCCACAGGTGCTCCTTTTGAAAGACTGAGTCTTTCCTAAGCCAATCTTGATTTTGCTGTTTTTCAAACAATTTTTGTATTTTGTATTTTTTAGTCTTCAGTTCACCCAACAGTCTTTTCTTTTTTTTTCTTTTTTTGGCTTAGGCATTCTGCTTGGACCTCAAAGAACTTGAGACAGTACCACTGTGCAGCCCACCCGCAGCCAGGAGGCAGTCAGCACACCATGAACATTAAAGGCTCTGCTGATGGTGAGTATGAGACCCCCTTCCTGTAGCAAGAAGAGGGAACTGCTACTCTGAGTGGACTTGGGGCTTGTCAGAATCGATGTCCTTGCTCTCTGATATCTTTTGACAAACACCTAGGCTTCACCTGCCTCCTGGTCTCCTCGAGCCCACCCTGCTTGCCTCTAGGTTATACAGACAGAACACTTCTCCATCTTTCAGATGCATCTCAATATATGTTCTCAAACTTTATATAATATCTTTTAGAAAATTCCTATCCAAATCTAGAGCTAACACTTAGGGTGCAAAGGTACCCTTTGGGTCTTTGTCAGACCCTCTGCCCCATAACATTGAAGACAGACACCCCAGTCTCACCACTGTTAGCGCTCGAGTGAGACTTGGTCAGGTCAGCTCCTTGCTTGCCTCTGAGCAAGTGGCCCATGGTGTCAGGGCTGCAACAGAGCATCTATGAAGGGTTCGGTGAGGGGGGGGAAGGGGGGGGGGGCAAATCCCTCAGCGAATACCTTTCCCTGTACAGTAAAGGAAATCTGATTTTAAAAATAGAGCTTGGAAGAGGAGATGAGAAGATATTTAGGAGCAGAGTTGAATGTTCAGCATGGGCTAGGGGGCGGGGGGAAGGGTGGAGGAATTAGGGGAAAGGTGAGGACAGAGGAGGAGGGTGGGAGGCCCCCAAGAGCTCAGGAGGACAGTGAAGCCACGTAGAGGAGCTAAGGGCAGCCATGTCTCTAAGACCTTTGCCATACCTGGGGTCTTGGCTACAGAATGAAGAGCCTTGTTACTTTGGATTTCTTATATGAGTCATTCGATGACACTTAAGTGGTACTTAAGCCGTCAGGCCTTAAGGGCTAAGTCTCCTCAAAATAAATACTTTTTTGTCATTACTCCACTGTCCTGGCCTTCTGGTGGCATGAATGAACACGGAGCACTAGATCAGGAGCTGGGCGTGCCAGGACAATAATGGACACAAATTATGTTATTTACTTATTTTGTTTTTCACAAATGTCAGGGTTGAGGTCCACCCTTGGTAGGTGGAGCCCTAGGGTCCTTGTTGGTTTCCTTGGTGGAGAGGAGTGTCAGCTTGCTGGGTGGGCAAAGCCATCCCCTCAGCAGGGCACCTTAAAAGCCCAAAGAAGGAGCTCGGGTGGGTCTAATGCTGTGGTCCCAGTGCCACAGGAGTCTGCAGGGTTACCCACTAGTCCTACCCACGCTACTCTGGCTTGGGTATCTGAGAGGAGAGAGCCTTTACTTTTCTGCTCTGGCATACACCGCCAACTTGTTTTCTCTACTCTGTTGTCTGGATAGAAATCCTAGATCATCAGGCCTTCGTCTCCATGGTTGGGCAACTAAGATTTCTTGAAGGGGGAAATCCAATGACTCAGGGTAGAGAGTGAATCAGAGTAAGTAGATGGAGGGCCCCTGCAATCTTGGGCTTCCTACCTGAGTAGGAAGCCCCTTGCAGCAGACCCTCACCCAGAGGCAGAGCTGTGTCCTTGACTGAGCAGCCTTGTGCCCTGGCCCATCCATGTTCATTTGGCAGCATGGGGGGCAGCTGGATCACTCTCCCAGAATAACTGTGGAAGCAGGAGAGTGTGCCACTCTGGGAGGGGCTGTGGGGCTGTGCAGGAGCACACCCTTCTTCCTTAGGCTGCCCAGTTACACAGCCAATCAGCTGCTCCTGAGCCTAACCCTTCCTTTCAAGGCATGTGGGCAGAGATGAGCCTTAGATGGAGATGGAGCCTGCGCAGCTGCTAGCCCGGCTGGGGGCCTTGACTTTGCCCATGTCCTTCTTGTTCTGCCCCTCAGTTTCCCCTTGGCTTTCTTACTTTCTTCTGGAGTGTGTGAGTGGCGCTTGAGGCTGCCCTGACCCTCAGAGTAATGGCACGGCCTGAGGGAGCAGGTTGAGCTCAGAGATTCCTCTTCTCCCTCGAGTCTAAGAGGTGCACCTAGAAATTAGGGTGCTACTTATATTTAAATCAAAGTCTTCTAATCTAAGCAGTGGTTGAAAATTTGTAGGTTGCCTAATCCTTGCCTTGACTCTACAGCTCCTGCCTGGCTCTGGCAAGCTCTTTACTCCGCCTGGTACGAGTTTGGCAATGTGGTTGCTCTTTAATGCCTGCAGGCATAGGGCTGACAGTATGTTGGAGGCGTTGTCTTCAGGGCAGGAAGAGCTCATGCTAAGGTCAGTAAGAGGTACAGCTAGGGCCAGGGATAGGGTGTAACCCCCTCTCTTTACCCATTTAGAATAGGAAGGAGGTATTCTCTTTGTAAACTGTGAAATATGACGATGTAGGGGTCTGGCCAGTTCTTGTTAATGGGCGTTATCTGTTAATTGCTTTTAGAATACACACTCTAATTGCAGGGGTCAAGATTCAGACAGCATTGCATGTGTGGAATCAACTTCAGTTTTCCCATTAGCCCCATGAGGGAAGCAAGCTCTGCATTGAAAGAGACTCCCTTGGAATCCGAGGGTGGACCTTGTCTTTCAGACCCTCCAGCAAGGGCACAGCCTCACTCCAGTGACAGCCACCTTACCCATTGCAAACAGTGTTCATGACTATCCTGTAAAAGACAGGGTAGGGCCATGCAGAAGACCTAAGGCACCCAGTCACATCTGGAGCCTCTATGCCCCACAGAGACAGGGCTAACTCGAAGTTTCCAATCAGAATGAAATCTGCCCAGCACTGATTTCTTAGCCTCTAATGTCATGGTTGGAGGATTTTCTTACCACTTTGCAGAATTAAACGGACATTTGGAGGCTTTGGTGCTAACTTCCAGCACCCAGGAAGGCTGAGGTAGGGGCAGAGCTCTGAGCCAGGTTTTTGCCCCCTGGTAGAGGACATAGGCAGACAGGTACCCAAAGAAGAATCAGGCAGTTGCCATTTAGGAACCTGGAGGGCCCCGTGGCCAAAGGATGCCTTCATTCCATGCAGTTGATGTAGTTAGTCTCGTGGTCTGACAGGCAGCCAGACATAGAAGTGGGGGCCTTAGTGTCTGCTTCCATCGCCCCAAAAGGCTCCTGCTGTCATTCCCGATTCATTTTGGCTTATATGGTGTCAACAGAGGGACAAGATGGGATAAGACAGCTGGCTGAGGCACCACTAATTATAACTGCTCAAGTATTTGAGCAGCAGTGGTATTGAGTACCCTAGTACATGCCCAACTGACCTTTAACCTTTAGTCCCAGGCATGGCCATACCCTCTCCACTGACCAGGAACCCCCCTCTCCTCTGGGCAGAGGCCAACATGGGACCTCTACCCCTGCTTACCTTGGCTGCAAGTATCCAAGTGGATCTCCGGGTGGTCCTGCTGGCTTCTCGCTTCTTTACGAAAGCTGTTGGATAAATATTTTCTTCTTAGTTACAGAAGTACCATCCAGTTGTAACTCCTCAGTATCCTGCCCCAGTCCCCAAACCAGGATTCCTGTTTTCAGACATCGCTGCCCTTCTGTGTATTTCCCTTGTGCCAGGCATGACTGGGGAGGAATCATACACTTGAGTTGTATTCACTCCTTAGGATGAACTGGGTAGTCACCACTTTTTAAAATTCACACACTGGAATTTCTTGGGGTCATGCCACTACCTCATGTATGTCTGACAGTCCTATTGTAGATCAAGCAAAAGCTTTTTGCCTTGAGATGGGTACACAATATGCCCTGTTTTTGTCGAGGATCCCTTTTAGTTCTCCAACACATAGATATAGGTTTGAAGCGATTTTTTTTTTTTTTTTTTTTTTTTTTTTGCACCCTAGTCTCTTTTCCCTATGACCTTCCCTGCCAGGGCTGGCTGTTGGACTGTTTCTAGGATGGTCCCCTCTTCCTCTTGCCAAAAACAGTCTATAGTGACCACTTAGATCCTGGTAGTTTTCAGCAATTGTTGTCTTGGCCTCGTTTGTTTCAAGCACACAGTAGGTCTACTAGTAGCAATGAGGCTTGGGTCCAGGCTTCAGGAAGACAGCAGTATCCTGACTCTATATTGGTTTATCCTCCTTCTAGGTAGCCCAGAGATAAGATGGCTGCTTTCTCCCAGGAAGGGAGCAGATGCCTGGCCCAGGATCACAGAGAAAGGTCTGTGGAATGTTCCCTTACCTTCTAAAATTTTAATTTAGAGAACTTGCAAATTTGTAGATTTTTCCAGAATGGACCTAACTGGAATTCTTCATTTGGCAGCTTTGGCTCCCTGCCCCTTAGGGGGCAGGGGCTCGTGATTCCTGAGGGAGCCCTGGCCCCTTCCAGGGTGAGTTGTCCTAAGTCACCATGGAGATCCGGCAGCCCAGACTCAGTGTCCTGCCAGGCAGGTATGCCCATCTCTCTTGTACTTTGCTCTTCTGAAGGGAGGGGGCTTCCTAGAGGAATGGAGGTCACACCGCCCAAGCAAGCCAGCAAGCCAGTATCCTTGCCTCTCTGTGTGTAACTAAGGGAGGCTTAGTTCCCTGCAGAGAGGACGCTGACCATCGTGATGCCCCGATGGGGACTAGAGGCATAGGGAGAGCAGAATAATGCCCTTTTAGGAGGTGGAAGGTCTTAGAATGAACCCTCTCTTTAAGATCAGGGGAGCTATGCCCAAGCAAGTCCATCTGAAGTAGAACAAAAGAGAGAATACCTGGTAGAGAAGGCGAGTCCGTGCCCCTTGCAAAGGTGGCTGCGAGGATTGCCATCCTCTAGGCTCGTTTATAAACCCTTCTCATTATTTTGGAATTCAGAGGAAAACAAAGGAAAGAGGCAAACAGGAAAGCAGTGTTGGGAAAGTGGCCCCCTCCCTGCCCCTCACCCGCACCCAGGGTGGGTGGTGTTTTCCGGAGGCAACTTTTAGCTTTTTATGGGGTTTTCTTCAGGCAGTTTCCACCTGGAAGTAACCTTGGACTGCAGGGCAAGCATAGGGCGTCTCCAGTTGAATATTGCTTTTATTTTTAAAAAAATTATATAAATTGTATATGTCAAAAATATTTTGCATTGGTGAAATCCTTGCCTGTTATCACAAGGTATTTACAGGTACAGATCCCACTCCCCAAATCGTATGGAATAAACAGCTGAACCTCAAGTGATTATGGACCGGCCATAAAGGCAGAGCACTAGTTAATGCAGCTCAGATTTTATTTTTCCCTGCCTAAAGTCATTGCAGGAAACTGCTCTGCATTTCTTCAGAGGAGACAGTTAGCCAGTTAATGAAACAGTGGCTTTGCAAGGGCAGACAAAGGGGATGAGCCTTCAGACTGCTGAGTTTACAAAGGGTTAATTTTTTTTTCCCTGTTCCGAGGGTCTCCGAGCATCAAGTGCTTCTCTGAAGATGTGGGTGTAATCATATTATCTTTGTCACACACTCAGCCCTATGTGCATTCTGAGATTCTGACAGCCCCTGACAGCTGCAGAGGGCCTCACTAGCTAGGTCTGAAGCTCAGGATGCAAGCGAGACTTGGGGTCCCTTAGAGAGAAGGAGGTCTTCTGAGGAGTCCAGTGTGCAGTGCACTACCTGGGTGATATAGTGATACTGCTCGCAGGACCCTCTGGTTAGACTCTGAAGGAACATGGTAATGGTGGGGATTTCTTATGAGTCAAGCTGTCAGGGCACATCAACAGCATGGCCCCGGCTCTTTGCCAGCAAGCAGGCTCCACAGTTGAGACACATGCGGCTGCTGTGTCTCTTTTTCTAGAGGACCGTGTCCCCTGTGCCAGCATCTATCTCAAGTCACATTCCCCTGGAGTTCCCATTCCCTACAGCTAATCCCCTAGAACACGGGCCAGCGCATTAGCTTTCTCGGCCTCTTAAGGACCAAAGAGGAAAATATTCCCCCATGGGTCCATTGCAGACACCGAGGGTAGGATTGGTAGTGAGCTCATAGCCCCAGGCTCACACCTGCTGGCTGCATGTCACTGACAGGCTGAGCGGGCTGCAGAGTCAGTGTAGAAGCACAGAAAGTAAAAATTAAAAAACAAAAAAACAAAAAAACACTGAAAAAGATAACCCTTAAGTCCCTTTGTGTTGAGAGCTTGCTTTGGGCATCCAGAACTTAATCACATTTGTTTTTTGATTCTTTTTTGGTTTGGTTTGGTTTTTGTTTTGCCAGTAAAAACCTCCAAAAGAATAAACGGCAGCAGCAGCAACAACAAAATCCACCCAAAAAAAAAAAAAAAAAAAAAAAAAAGACCACCACACAAAATATTTATTGTAATTGTACAACAAATGTACTGCTAATTAATTTGGTGGTTGGTTAAAAATATAAGTGCTTGTAGGACTTAGCCCCTCCCTCTCCCACGGCCCCCTCCTCAATTTAGCTGCTGTGGTCCCCCTGGGCTCCTGTGTTTTCCTGTACATTTGCACATCTGTAAACACACACTTCCAGAGTTTATGACAGTTCCTTTTGTACAGAGGCTGTTTCAGAGCTAGCATTCTTCTAGCATTTTGTATCAGTTTGTTTCCCACCCCCCTCCAGAATTGCTTGGCAATAAGAAAGATCCATAGCCTTTCTGATGACACCCAGCACCTCGGATTCTGTATACCCAGGAGTTGAGTTAACCATCTTACTGCCACCCTGAAATCTGGGGTCCTTTATCCTGGCAGGTGTAAGTAATTGCTGAGTGCTGTGGATCTGGGGGAAGAGCTCAGGAGCCCTTATGCCATTGTTATAGATGAATGTATAAATGCATACGTTAGCGGGGTAAAGGCAGCGCGCCTCGGACCGATGATGGGAAACTGTCTTGGAACAAAAGATCATGATTAATCTGGTCCATTGTAAAATCCAGCCGTCCGTTAAAAGACAATAGCTTTGCGCATTTCCCTCTTTTTAAGAGCTGTTTAATATTCCGGTGTACGTATGCAACACCCTGTTCTGTTATTGAAAATGCCATCTGTACTGTTCCCTTCCTGGAGAGTGCGTGCAGATAGAAGCCTGGTCAACATCCTTCTCATCAGGGCAGGTCATGGGTTCCTGTTTGTTCAATGTGGTATTTAAAAAATAAAACCATGAATACATTCATAAAAGTGTTATCTACAAGGATCAGCGAGGAGGGCAGCCACACACCCACATTTTAATTAATGTGATATAGCTCAACTGATGGCCGATTAAAAAGACCTGAGCTGTTTTCATTTTATGCAATTGCTGATAGCACCACAGAGAACATTCTGGTAGCTAAGCTGGTGAATTCAGCCCTGTGTTTACCCCAGCCCCTAACGGGGGGCTAGCTGAGTAAATGGTTTGCACAGATTTATTTTCATTGAGCGATCTTTCTAAAATACCATTTTGCTACCATGTAGCCTTCCAATCCTCTAGCTGACTTCCCAGAGCTTCCGGGATGTAGTCCAAGGGGAGAGGAAAAAGGGAGAAAAAAAGCCTGATACAGAAGTCCTTGGAGCATCTGGCTCCACGGCATGTATCCTCCTGATACTCCCTCACCCCACCCCTGTCCCCCACTGGACACATTGTGCTTATGCTGATGAACAGGCTTGATACCCATGATTAGACTGGTGCCCCACCCCTATGTCCAAAATCTCCCAGACCATGGTCCAGAACTGTGGCGTCTTGCCCATAGCGTTTCCTATTCTAAGGCCCCCCCCCCCAGCCAACCCCATGTAATTAACAAGATGGGTCAGAGGCTAATCACCATGTTCTTTTGCCCCTTCCAGAAGACCCTTTTGTGTTTCCTGAGACTGACTTCAGAGACACCCCCTCCCCTCGGTCTAGGCAGAGGGCCATTTCGCCTGCTGCGTGGTGCTGGTGAGTCTGCGTATCGCCACAATCCTGCACATGGATTGACACACTCCTGTGCACACACATGCACCTCGTATTCATGATGAATTTTACAGCATGACTATAATCTCTCAGCTTGCTCCTTACCCTCTAGTCCCTGCATATAGGAAGGGGAAAGAGCAGTGACAAATCAGCTATAAAACATACAGGACTGAGAGTCACATGTGTGTCTTTGAGTCAGCCTTACTTCTAGGTTCAAAGGACAAGGCCTGTGTGTGGCGTGAGATGGCATCAGTACCCTTCCCTTCTTCGTGTGGGAGTAGGCTTGTCAATCATAAGTAGCCATCTTAACTCTCATCCAGATATAGAACGGACTCAAGCTGTGTGTCCTTAGGTAGCCCAAGAGTGTCTCTGTGCTTTGGTTCCTTCCTTTCATTTTTTTTCTTTAAAAATCCATAATCTCTTTCACACAGATGTCACTGAGAAAAATAACTCATACAAGTCATGTGGCATAGGAACACATGCAGGGTATCCAGTAAAGTCCTAAGCTTCCCCAGCCCAGCCCAGCCCAGCCCAGCCCAGCCCAGCCCAGCCCAGCCAGGTACCTCCCATGCCCTCCCTCTTCAAGGCAGCTCTGCCTTTTCAGGGAACGTGACTGACAGACGCAAAGCAAAAAGCCTCCAGAATGTATACAGCCCCCTGGCTCCCCCGCCCGAGCCCCCCGACCTCGTGTGGACCCTCCCAGGGCACCCCTGTTCTTTCTCAAACGCCTGGGGTCAGCCCAGCTACCCTCCTGCTTTTGATTGGGGTCTCCTGTAGTTTGGTAGCGAGTGAATCTTATTTTCATATAAACAAATAAAAGACATCAGACTGCTTACAGGCAGCAGCTTTTCAGGGCTCTTAATTCACTGCCTTCAGCATAAATGACTCTTGAGAAATCGTCAGGAGTGGGGTGGTCTCTACATGACCCCCAGAAAGCTTAGCTGCTCAGTGGCACAGAAAAGCCGGGCCCCTGACTCACTGAGCCGTCTGTGTGCTGGGCGCTCAGGAGAAGTGGGACTTGCCTGTCGCCTCTTACACAGAAGGGACCCTCCTTGTTTGCCTGCACAAAGGCGCCTCTCTCTTCAATGTTTTCTTTCTTCACTGGTCAGGCAGATGGTTCCTCCGTGTGCGACCCTGCTTTCCACAGAAACCCATTTCTCAACTCCCTAAAGCCTGTATTTCATCCCTGTGCCTTAAGCAATAGGAGTTATCAGAGGTGGAGTGTCCCCTCCCTACCCAGCAGGGACTAAAGGGCTTGCTGCCCTGTGACCCCAGCTCTTAGGCTGGACTTTGGGTGGCTTTTCAAATTCACAGGGAATCACATCTGAGCTCAGTCAGGGTCTTCAGTCACCTCTCACCAGAAATACTTAATCACAAACCTGTGAGAGCGTGTGTCGACGCACTTCTGCATGCAGGCATGCACACACATGCACGCTGGGCCCCCAGGGCCCTCTCCCCACATAAAACCAGCAAGGGTAGTGACATGTGTGAATGTCACATCACCAAATGTCAAACGTTCACATCCAGAGCTGTCAACAAATCCTTTAATCACAAAACAACACCACAACAGCACCACCAATAAAATAACCCAACGCCAGAGCTCTGGGGGGTCCAGACTGCCTCCCCCGAAAACCTTAACCCAGAAGCAGCCAGGCAATCTATGTGGACACTGGCTCTCTGACCTGCAACACGATGCTGCCCCCGCTTGGCAGGTCAGAGCAGCAGAACGACCTTGAGGCCCCCAGATCCGGTTGTCAGGAACTGGACCGTCAGACAACAGCAACCAGTGGAACTTTGCTCAAACAATTCTGTCATCTGCATTTCTTCCCCTGCCGCTTTTGAAATATTTTTCTCCATGGAGATGTGCCCACCTCAATATTTAATCAGGTCAGGTCATCCTGAGTATTTCACAGACAACAGACCTCAGCCACCCTCGTAGCTGTCCCATGACAGCACACTCTCACACATAATGCACATATACTGAGCCCAAGCCCCAGGAGTAACGGCAGCAGTCTCCCACAGAAACTACGCAGCACAGGTGTGTCTGGCTGAGGTACATCTGCAAAAAGCCCCTACCACCCATATCCCCTGGTGAACCCCCCACTAATAAACTGGCATCACAAGCCACAGCCATCAGCGTGCAGGCTCCTTAGTGCCACCCCCGGGTAGGGTGCTATCCCAAGCCCTCCAGCCTATTCAGGTCATGGTGCAGCAGCCCCCTGACTCTGTGGCTAGGGTGTCTAGCCTCCAGACAAGTGGCTTGCTTTTCCTATGACCAGCTGATGATACCTCAACCAGACATACCCGCCTTCCGTTGCCCCCTACCCACTTTATGACTGTTACCTTCCAGATGACTCAGGCCAGCACGCCTGGACCTGAAAGCAGGCACAGAAGACTCTTAGCCACTCCGGCTGACGCTCCCTTAAGAAGGAGTTGGACAGCTCCCACCAACCCCCAGTTTTTCCCAAGCACTCACCCCCAGTCACAGTGCTGTCCCTCTGTGCCTCAGTGGTACTACGCTGCCTATCAGGGTGCCATTGCCATTTCACCCCTGGCCAGGTCAAGGCAAAGGCCACCCACCCTTGTCCTGACCCCAGCCAGGTCCTCTCCAACCAGCCCCACTTGTTTGCTCAGGACTGGATCCTGTGGTTGCTTCTCAAAAGCCTGTCCCTTTGGGCTGCCAGACAGCTAGAGAAACCTGCTGCAGCTTCCCCATCACCTACCGGCCTGCCTCTCTCCTCGGGTGCCTCCAGTAAGAGTGAGCTCTCTCTCCCCAGCAGCTTGCTTGGGGGCTCACGTACTGAGACGCTCCTCACAGCCCTCCCCTGTCTCCTGCATCAGCCTCCGCAGCTCCACAGCAGCCTGCTTACGTCTCGGCCCTCAGGTCTTTACAGGAGGCAGGCTCCCTCTCTTCAGGGTCCTCTCTGTGCTATCGTGAATAGCAAAAGCCCCCACCCACACAGAGAATAAATTTGGGGCCTCTACACCTGTCTGGGGATGCTTCTCCTTTGCTCTTCTGCACTTGGTTACTGAGCCTTTTGCCCTGCTGTTCTTCCACTAGCCCAGGGGAGGGCGTGGTGTTCCTCTCAGGGGAGGGGGGACAGCTGCTCTGTCTCTAGCTGTTAATCAGCTCTGAGACCCTCTCTCTCTCTCTCTCTCTCTCTCTCTCTCTCTCTCTCTCTCTCTCTGCCCCTTCACCAGTTGCTAGGGAGAAACCTCTGAATGCAAAGCCCCCTGCTCCTTTTTTTTTCCTCTCTCCTGACTGAGCAGTGGCTGCCTGACCAGCTCCGTTTGACCTGCAGAAGTGGGAGCTGTGGGAGCAGCTGCAGCGGAGCCAGGGGGCTCTCAAGCTGCACAGCTAAGCTTGACTCTCCCTCTGTAGCCGTGAGGCCACACAATTCCCTTTAGTTTTAAGAGTCTCAGGCTTTC
>JADRCD010223370.1:0-19336 GCA_019843815.1 Montemys delectorum
TTTTTTTTTTTTTTTTTTTTTGTGCTGGCCCTCTGTGCTTCAGTACTGTTTCCACACGCAAGACCAGATCTGGTTCCTTCTTTCCCGACACCCCATGTCTACTTTCTATCCCAGGTTCCTCCTTCCCTGCACCCTTGTGATTGCTTTGATCTTTCCCAAGTGGGACTGACACATCCTCACTTGGGTCCCAAAGCTTGTTGAAATTTTTGAGTTCTGTGGACTGTATCTTGGGAATTCTATACTTTTTTTTTTGGTAATATTAACTTATTAATGAGTACATACCATGTATGTCTTTTTGGGTCTGAGATACCTCACTCAGAATGATATTTTCTTCTTTTAATTTAATTTAATTTTTAATAAAAATCTCAATTTATTAAGCTTTTATGATTATTATTATTGGCTATTTTCTTTATTTACATTTCAAATGTTATCTCTTTTCCCTGTTCCCCTCCCTCCTGGAAACATCCTATAATATCTTCCCTCCCCCTGCTTCTATGAAGGTGTGCCTCCACCCACCCACCCACCCACTTCTACCTCCTTACTCTTGATTCCCCTATACTGGGACATCTATCGAGCCTTCATAAGACCAAGGACCTCTCCTGTTGATGCATGATAAGGCCATACTCTGCTACATATGCACTGGGAGCCATGTGTAATCCTTTGTTGATGGCTTAGTCCCTGTGTGTTCTGGAGGGTCTGGTTGGTTGATATTGTTGTTCTTCCCATGGGGTTGCAAACCCCTTTAACTCCTTCAGTCCCTTTTCTAACTCCTCTATTAGGGATTGCACTCTCATTGGATTCAATGATTGGCTAATAACATCTGCCTCTGAATTTGTAAGGCTCTGGCAGGGCCTCTCAGGAGACAGCTGTATCAGGCTCCTTCAGCATGCACTTCCTGGCATCCACAATAGTGTCTGTGTTTGGAAACTTTGTATGAGATGAATCCCCATATAGGACAGTCTCTGGGTGGCCTTTCCTTCATTATCTGTTCTACATTTTATCTCCATATTTGCTCCTGTGAGTATTTTGTTCTCCTTTTAGGAAGTACTTGAAGCACCCACACTTTGGGCTTTCTTATTACTGAGCTTCATGAGGTCTGTGAATTGTATCCTGGTTATTTGGAGCTTTTCGACTAGTATCTGCTTATCAGTGAGTACATACCATGTGTTTTCTTTTGGGATTATATTACCTCACTCAGGATGATATTTCTTAGTTCTATCCATTTGCCTAAAAATTTCATGAATTCATCATTTTAAATTGCTGAGTAGTACTCCGATATGTAAATGTACAACAGTTTCTGTATCTGTTCTTCTGTTGAAAGACATCTGGGTCCTTTCCAGCTCCTGGCTATTATAAATAAGGCTGCTACAAACATAGTGGAGCATGTGTGCTTATTACATGTTGGAGCATCTTTTGGGTATATGCCCAGGAGTGGTATAGCTGGATCCTCAAGTAGTACTATGTTCAATTTCCTTAGGATCCACCAAACTGATTTCCAGAGTGGTTGTACCAGTTTGCAATCCCACTAGCAATGAAGGAGTGTTCCTCTTTCTCCACAACCTTGCCAGCATCTACTGTCACCTGAGTTTTTGATCTTAGCCATTCAGACTGGTGTGAGGTGAAATTTCAGGGTTGTTTTGATTTCCATTTCCCAGATGACTAAGGATGTTGAACGTTTCTTTATGTGCTTCTTGGCCATTTGTTATTCCTCAGTTGAAAATTCTTGGCTTAGCTCTGCACCCCATTTTTAATATGATTATTTGATTATCTGGAGTCTAACTTCTTGAGTTCTTTTTATATGTTGGATATTAGCCCTCTATTCAATGTATGGTTGGTAAAGATCTTTTCCCAATCTGTTGTTTGCCTTTTTGCCTTATTGACACTGTCCTTTGCCTTACAGAAGATTTGAAATTTTATGAAGTCACATTTGTTGATTCTTGATCTTACAGCACAAGCCACTGGTGTTCTGTTTAGGGATTTTTTTCCCTGTGCCTATATGTTTGAGGTACTTGCCCACTTTCTCCTCTATAAGTTTCACTGTATCTGGTTTTACTTAGAGGCTCTTGATCCACTTGGACTTGAGCTTTGTACAAGGACATAAGAATGGGTCAATTTGCATTCTTCTACATGCTGACTTCCAGTTGAACCACCACCATTTGTTTAAAATGCTGTCTTTTTTCCACTGGATGATTTTAGCTCCTTTCTCAAAGATCAAATGGCTTTATGTGTGGGTTTATTTCTGGGTCTTCAGTTCTATTCCATTGATCTTCCTGCCTGTCTCTGAACCAATACCCTGCAGTTATTAGCACTATTGCTCCATAATACAGCTTGAGGTCAGAGATGATGATTTCCCCCCAGAAGTTCTTTTATTTTTGAGAATAGTTTTTTGCTACCCTGGGTTTTTTGTTATTCCAAATGAATTTGGAAATTGCTCTTTCTAATTCTATAAAGAATTGAGTTGGTATTTTAATGGGGATTGCTTTGAATCTGAAAATTGCTTTCGGCAAGATGGCCATTTTTACTATATTAATCCTGCCAATCTATGAGCATTGGATACCTTTCCATATTCTGAGATCTTCTTCAATACCTTTCTTCAGAGATTTGAAGTTCTTATCATATAAATCTTTCACTTGCTTGGTTAGAGTCACACCAAGGCTTGTAATATTATTTGTGGCAGTTGTGAAGTGTGTCATTTCCCTAATTTCTTTCTCAGCTTGTTTATCCTTTGAGTAGAGGAAGGATACTGATTTGTTTGAGTTAATTTTATATCCAGCCACTTTGTTGAAGTTGTTTATCAGGTTTAGGAGTTCACTGGTAGATGTTTTGGGGTCACTTAAATATAGAATCATATCATGTGCAAATAGTGATATTTAGACTTCTTCCTTTCCAATTTGTAATCCCTTTGACCTTCTTTTGTTATCTAATTGCCCTAGTAAGAACTTCAAGTACTATGATGAGTATATAGGGAGAGAGTGGGCAGCCTTGTCTAGTCCCTGATTTTAGTGGGATTTCCTCAGGTTTCTTTCCATTTAGTTTGATGTTGGCTACTGGTTTGTTGTATATTGCTTTTACTATATTTAGGTATAGGGCTTGAATTCCTGATCTTTCCAAGACTTTTATCATGAAAGTGTGTGGGATTTTTTCAAATGCTTTTTCACCATTTAATGAAATGATCATGTGTGTTTTTTTTTTTTTTTTGAGTTTGTTTATGTAGTGGATTAGATTGATGGATTTTTGTATATTGAACCATCTCTGCATCCCTGGGATGAAGCCTACTTGATTGTGGTGAATAATCATTTTGTTGTGTTCTTGGATTCGTTTGGCAAGAATTTTCCTGAATATTTTGCATCAGTGTTCATAAGGGAGGTTGGTCTGATATTCTCTTTCTTTATTTGGTATTTGTATGGCTTAGGTATCAGAGTAATTGTGGCTTCATAGAATCAATTGGGTAGTGTACCTTCTGTTTCTATTTTGTGGAATAGTTTGAAGAGTATTGATATTATGTCTTCTTTGATGGTCTGATAGAATTCGCCACTGAAGTCATCTGGTCTTGGGCTTTGTTTTTGGTTGGGAGACTATTACTGGGTACTTTTATTTCTTTAGGGTTTATGGGACTATTTAGATGGTTTATCTGATCCTGACTTAATTTTGATATTTGGTATCTGTCTAGAAAATTGTCCATTTCACCTAGATTTTCCAATTTAATAAACTTTTGTAGTAGGATCTGATCATTTTTTGAATTTCCATGGTTTCCACTGTAATGTCTTCCTTTTCATTTCTTCTTTTATTAATTTGGATACTCTTTTGTGTCCTCAGGTGAATCTGGCTAAAGGTTAATCTATTTTGTTGATTTTCTCAAAGAACTAGCTCCTGGTTTGGTTGATTCTTTGTATAGTCCTTTTTGTTTCTACTTGGTTTATTTCAGTCCTGAGTTTCGTTATTTCCTGCAGTATACTCCTTTTGGGTTTATTTGCTTCTTTTTGTTCTAGAGCTTTCAGGTGTGCTGTCAAGCTGCTAGTGTAAGCTGTCTCCAGTTTCTTTTGGAGGCACATAGAGATGTTACATTTCCTCTTACCTCTGCTTTCATTGTGTCCCATAAGTTTTGGGATGATGTGTCTTCATTTTCATTAAATTCTAAAACGTCTTTAATTTCTTTCTTTACTCCTTCCTTGACCAAGTTATCATTGAGTAGAGCATTATTGAGCTTCCATGTGTATGTGTGTTTCCCATTTTTTGTTTGTTTGTTTGTTTGTTTTTTGAGAAAGCAAATCAGGACAATCCTTTATTGGAGTAGAGAGCAGTACGGTACAACGACCAACCACGGATGGAGACAGCCTGCACAGCATCCTCCAGCATACAGGCTTTCTACTAGCAAAAATGAACTGGAAATGGATTCCTCGGGGCAGCTTCCCACCCCTGAAGATGACTATGGGTCACTAGAGATACAGCCCCTCAGGGGTGCCTTCTTGTTTTTTATAAAGAACATTCTCTTTAGATTTTTTGAAGTCTTCATTTGTTACTTTCATTCTGCATTCCTGCAAGGCCATCAAGCCAGCTTCTGTACAGATTGCCTTGATGTCAGCCCCAGAGAGGTCATCCTTTGCCATGATCAAGTCATCCAAGGTTACGTCATCAGCCAATGTTATCCTTCTGGTGTGAATCTGGAAGATACGCTTCTTGGTCTTTTCATCAGTCGGGGGAACGCAATCTTGCGGTCACTGCAGCCTGGTCTGATAAGTGCTGGATCCAAAGTTTCTATTCGGTTTGTGGCCATGATAACTTTTACATCTCCCCTCGAATCAAATCCATCCAACTGGTCCAACAGTTCCAACATTGTTCGTTGAATTTCTCTCACCTCCAGAGTTTGAATCATACCTTTTGGTCCCAATGGAGTCGATTTCGTCAATGAACACAATAGATGGTGTGTGTTCTTCAGCAATCTGGAAGGGCTCCCGAACGTGTTTGGGCCTGTCACCTAGGTACTTCTGAATAACCTCTGAGCCGACCACTCACAAGAAAGTGGCTAAAGTTTGGTTCGCTACTGCTTTGGCCAATAGAGTTTTACCTGTTCCTGACGGATCATAGAGAATGACCCCCTTAGGGGGCTTTATCCCCATCTCTTCATAATACTCAGGGTGGTTAAGAAGAAGCTCCACAGACTCCTTAATTTCCTGGATCTCGTTTTCCAGCCCCCCCCCCCCCCCAATATCTGTGTAGGTCTTCTGGGGGCCTTTTCCACCTTCATCACTGTGACCAGGGGATCCGTGTCATCCATTAGCACCCCTATCATAGCATGCACCTTGTGGCTGAGCAGGACGGATCAGCCTGGTTCCGGCAGATCCTTGTCTACAAATGATAGGATGCTGATGTAGTGTTCTGAGCCTACCGATGTGGACACAATGGCGTGATTATCATCAATGATCTCTTCCAAGTTTCCCACAGACATGAGGGGGGGTCCCCCTGAGATCATCCACTTTTGATCTTTCCTCCTCTTGCTTTTCTTCTAATGGTTTCATCTGTTCCTGATTTCTAATGAATTCTTCCTCCATGAGAAAATAGTCTTTTATTCTCTCTAGCTTCAGTAATTTAAGGCGGCACCGGGTATGAGGTGTTACCAGTGGCAGTTTGCTGGCAGCATCTGGTACCTTGGTTTTCTTCTTTTTTCCCACTCTAGTTTGGACAGGAAGTTCGTATTTCTTTTTCTTGTCCTTGTCATCCTTCTTGCCACCCCCAGGATTGTGACCACCACTCTGACTTTGACCCATCTTCCTTCAGTCGTCCAAGTCACCTTTTTGTTTTAAATGGAATTTAAAACCATCCTTAATCCGTGGTGATCTGATAAGGTGTATGAGATTATTTCAATCTTTTTGTATCTGTTAAGGCTTGTTTTGTGGCCAATTATATTGTCAATTTTGGAGAATGTACAATGAGGTGACTACAAGAAAGTATATTCTTTTGCTTTATGATGAAATGTTCTATAAATAACTGTTAGATCCATTTGTTTCTTAACTTCTGTGAATTTCACTGTGTCTCTGTTTAGTTTCTGTTTCCATGACTTGTCCATTGCTGAGAGTGGGGTGTTGAAGTATCCCACTAATATTGTGTGGGGTGTGATGTGTGTTTTGAGCTTTAGTAATGTTTCTTTTATGAATGTGGGTGTCCTTGCATTTGGAGCATAGATGTTTAGAATTGAGAGTTCATCATGGTAGATTTTTCCTTTGACCAGAATGAAGTGTCCTTCCTTATCCTTTTTGATAACTTTTCATTGAAAGTTGATTTTATTTGATATTTGCATAGCTATTCCAGCTTGTTTCTTGGGACCATTTGTTTGGAAAATTGTATTTCAAACTTTTACTCTGAGGTAGTGTCTGTCTTAGTCACTGAAGTGTGTTTCCTGTATGAAACAAAATGCTGGGTCCTGTTTACACATCCAGTCTGTTAGTCTATGTCTATTTATCAGGAAATTGAGTCAGTTGATGCTGAGAGATATTAAGGAAAAATTATTATTACTCCATGTAATTTTTGTTGTTAGAGGTGGCATTATGTTTGTGTGCTTATTTTCTTTGGATTTGTTGAAAGATTACTTTCTTGCTTTTTTCCAGGATGTAGTTTCCCTCCTTGTGTTGGTGTTTTCCATTTATTATCCTTTGTAGGGCTTGATTTGTGGAAAGGTATTATGTAAATTTGGTTTTGTAGTGGAATATCTTTTTTCTCCATCTATGATAATTGAGAGTTTTGCTGGGTATAGTAGCCTGGGATGGCATTTATATTCTTTTAGGGTCTGTATGACATCTGCCTAGCATCATCAGGCTTTTATAGTCTGTGTTGAGAGGCCTTGTGTAATTCTGACAGGTCTACCTTTTTATGTTACTTGACTGTTTTTCCTTACTTTTAATATTCTTTTTTTAAAATATCTTTTGTTGTTTAGCGAATTTGGTGTTTTGGTTATTATGTGATAGGAAGAATTTTTTTCTGTTGCAGTCTATTTGGAGTTCTGTAGGCTTCTTGTATGTTCATGGGCATTTCTTTCTTTAGGTTAGGGAAGTTTTCTTCTATAATTTTGTTAAAGATATTTACTGGCCCTTTAATTTGGGAATCTTCACTCTTTTCTATACCTATTATCCTTAGGTTTAATCTTCTCATTGTGTCCTGGATTTCCTTGAGGTTTTTTGTTGGGAGATTTTTGCATTTTGCATTCTCTTTGATTGCTGTGTCAATGTTTTCTACGGTATCTTCTGCCCCCTCAATTCTCTCTTCTATCTCTTGTGTTCTGTTGGTGATGCTTGAATCTGACTCCTGATCTCTAGGTTTTTCTATCTTCAGAGTTGTCTCCCTTTGTGATTTCTTTTTTGTTTCTATTTCCAGTTTTAGATCTTAGATTGTTTTGTTCATTTCTTTCACCCGTTTGATTGTTCTTTCCTGTTACTCTGTTTTTTTAAAGATTTATTTATTATTATATGTACACTGTAGCTGTCTTCAGATACCCCAGAAGAGAGTGTCAGATCTCCTTATGGATGGTTGTGAGCCACCATGTGGTTGCTGGGATTTAAACTCAGGACCTTTGGAAGAGCAGTTGGTGCTCTTAACTGCTGAGCCATCTCACCAGCCCTTTCCTCTTATTGTTTAAGACATTTTTGTGTTTTCTCTTTAAGGGCTTTTAGGTGTTTTCCTGTGTTCTCCTGTATTTCTTTAGGGGATTTATTTATGTCCTTAAAGTCTTCCAGCAAAGTCATGAGACATGACTTTAGATCTGAATCTTGCTTTTCCAGTGTGATGGTGTATCCAGGACTTACTATGGTGGGGGAATTGGATTCTGATGATGCCAAATAGCCTTGTTTTCTTTTGCCTCTGTTCTTATGCTTGCGGGCTATCTGATTGTCTCTAGTGCTCTCTGCCCTCTCTATAACCAACTGGAGCCTGTCCTTCCTATAATCTTGGTTGAGTCAGAACTCCTCAGAGTACAGATGTCCCTGTGATCCTGTGATTCCAGGATCCTAGGATCCTGAGATTCTGGGTCTATCAGAGTTCCTGGGAGACAAGCTACCTCTGAGATCCTGAGATCTTTGTGTGACCAAGCTGCTGGGATCCTGGGATCCTGGTATCTGGGTATCCTCAGATCCTGGTTGTGCTAAAGCACATGGGAGAGGAGCCTCCTCTTGGGGCTATGGAACTGGCTGCAGAGTGAGTTCCCAAGGTAGACCAGTGCAGACTAGAAGGAACCCAAGTCACTGGTCAGGTGGAGTTCCTGCATCCCTGGATCCTGCTGGTCCCAGTTGGTCCCAGTAGTGTTGAAATAGATGTTGTGTTCTCCTCACACCTGATCCTGGGCATGCTAGAGTGCTTGGGAGTAGAGCCTCCTCCAGGGGCTGTGGGACTCACTACTGAGTTCACACCCAAGGTAGACCAACAGGATAATACTTTCTAATTCATCCATTTGCCTGCAAGTCTCAGGATGTCCTCTTCTTAATACCTGAGTAGTATTCCACTCTGTAAATGAACCACATTTTCTGTATCCATTCTTCTTTGATGGTAAACTATTTTGTTTCCAGCTTCTGGCTATCACAAGGCCACTATGAACATAGTGGAACACATGGCCCTGTGACATGGTGGGACATCTTTGGTGTATATTCCCAAGAGTAGTATTTCTGGGTCTTCAGGTAGATCTATTTCCAATTTTCTGAAGAACCTCCAGATTAATTTCTAGAGTAGTTGTACCTGTTTGCAATCCCACCAGCAATGGAGGAGTATCCCTCTTTCTCCACATGCTCACCAACATGTGTTTTCACTAAGACTTTGATTTTAGCCATTCTGATTGATGTAAGATGGGATCTCAGGGTCGTTTTGATTTGCATTTCTTTGATCACTAAGGACTTTGAACATTTCTTCATGTATGTCTCAGCCATTTAAGATTCCTCTGTTATGAATTCTCAGTTTAGTGTTATACCCTATTTTTTTACTTTTTTTTTTATTGGGTTGTTTGGTTTTTTGGATGGTTAGCTTCTTGAGTTCTTTATATATTTTGGATATTAGCTCTTTGTCAGATGTGGGGTTAGTGAAGATTTTTTTCCCCAATATCTAGGTTTCCGATTTGTATTATTGACTATGTCCTTTGCCTTACCTAAGCTTTCCATTTCATTAGGACCCATTTATCAGTTCTTGATTTTACATCATGAGCGGTTGAAGTTCTGTTTAGAAAATTTCCCCCTGAGCCAATGAGTTCAAGGCTTTTTCTCACTTTATTTTTTACTAGATTTAGTATATCTGGTTTTATGATGAGGTCCTTGATTCATTTGGACTTAAGCTTTGTGCAAGGTGACAAATAGGAGTCTATTTTCATTTTTCTCCATAAAGACTGCCAGTTAGACCAGCACTATTTATTGAAAATGCTTTCTTTCTTCCATTGTATATTTTTGGCTTCTTTGTCAAAATATCAACTGTCTGTAAATGTGTTGTTTTACTTCTGGTTCTTCAATTATGTTCCATTGATCAATGCATCTGTCTCTGTACCAATTCCATGAAGTTTTTATCAATATTGCTCTGTAGTAAAGCTTCAGGTCATGGATAGTTTCCTTCAGTCATTCCTTTATTGTTATGAATTGTTTTCATTCTTCTGGGTTTTTCCCATTCTGGATGAATTTGGGAATTTGTCTTCCCATGCCTTTGAAGAATTGTGTTGGAATTTTGATGGGGTTTGATTTGAATCTGTAGACTGCCTTTGGTAGTATAGCCATTTTTACTATATTAATTGTGCCAATCCATGAGCGTGGGAGATCTCTCCATTTTCTGAGATCTTCTTCGATTTCTTTCTTAAGAGACTTGAAGTTATTGTCATACAAGACTTTCACTTGTTTTTTTAAGTGTTGCAGTTACCCCAAGGTATTTTATATTATTATTTATTATATTTTATACCGTTAAGTTAGTTGTTTCCCTAATTTCTCTCTCAGCCTGTTTATCATTTGTATAAAGGAAGGCTACTAATTTATTTTAACTAATTTTACATCAGGCCACTTAGCTGAAGTTGTTTATCAGCTGCGGAAGTTCTCGGGTAAAATTTTTTGGTGTCTCTTATATATACTAACACGTCACCTACAAATAGTGATACCTTTATTCCTTCTTTGCCAATTTATATCCTCTTGATCCCGTTTTGCTGTCCTATTGTTCTAGCTAGCATTTTGAGTACTATATTGAATAGATATGGGAAGAATGGGCATCCTTGTCTTGTTCTGATTTTATTGGAATTGCTTCAAGTATGTCTCCATTTAATTTGATATTGTTTGTTGGTTTGCAGTAAATTGATTTTATTATGTTTTGGTATAGACATTGAATTCCTGATCTTTCTAATACTTTTAACATGAAGGGGTATTGTATTTTATCAAATGCTTTTTCTGCATTTAATGAGTTAATCATGTGATTTTTTTCTTTGAGTTTGTTTATATAGTAGATTATGTTAATGGATTTTTATATATTGAACCAACCTTGCATTACTGGGATGAAGCCTACTTGATTGTGGTGAATGATGGTTTTGATGTGTTCTTGGACTCAGTTTGTGTTGCCTCCCTCCTCTCTGTCTGAATGCTGCTGAGGATCTTCTCTGCCTGAAGCCAAAAGGGAAAGTAGCTGATATTGCTAGAACTATAGCAGGACACCTGACACCTGCTGTGCTCAGAACAAAGCCAAAAGCCTGCTTGCTTCTCCTGTTACCAAGAAGCAAATCTGCTGTGACCTATTCTGTTTGAAGTCACTTGTTTATTGTAAACACCTCACCTGTCTAGAAGCTGTATTCACGTTATGCAAAAATTGTGCCCATTGTGTTGGTTCCACGTTTTGTACCTCTGGATATATATATATATATACCCAGCTTTCCCCAAAGTAAAGGTCACCTTGATAAAATTTACTTGGCTTCCTTTCTTTCTTGCGCCCGTTTATTTCAACAGGTCTAGTCCAGCCTCCAGCCTGAGGTATCCCACGGACCCCAAATAGTTCCGCTGGTCGGACTCTACAAGTTTGTAAGATTTTTATTGAATATTTTTGCATCAATATGCATAAATGAGATTGGTCTGAATTTTTCATTTTTTGATTAGGTTCTTGTGTGGTTTAGGTATCAGAGTAGTTGTGGCTTCACAAAAATGAATTACATAGTGTTCCTTCTGTTTCTATTTTACGGAATATTTTGAGAAATATTGGTATCAGGTCTTCTTTGAAGGTCTGGTAGAATTCTGCCCTAAATCCTTCTGGCCCTTGGGTTTTGTTGTTGTTGCTGTTGTTGTTGTTGTTGTTGTTGTTGCTGTTGTTGGGATGTTTTTAATGACTTTCTCTGTTTCCTTATGGGATGTGGGCCCATTTAGATAGTTTATCTACTTCTGACTAGAAAAATTATTCATTTCATCTAGATTTTTCCAGTTTTGATGACTATAGACTTTTGTAGTAGGAACTAATGATTTTTTTGAATTTTCTCCATTTTTGTTGTTATTTCTCCCTTTTAATTTCTGATTTTGTTAATTTAGATACTGCCCCTGGGCCTTTTAGTTAGTTTGGCTAGGGGATTACCTATCTTGGAGATTCTCCAATAGAATCTTGGTTCTCTCAAAGAACCAGCTTTTGATTTTGTTGATTCTTTGTATTGTTCTCTTTGTTTCTATTTGGTTATTTTCTGCCCTGAGTTTGACTATCTTCCTGCTATCTACTCCTTTTGGGCATGTTTGATTCTTTTTGTTCTAGAGCTCTCAGGTGTGCTGTTAAGTTGCTAGTTTAAGATCTCTCCAGTTTCTTTACCAGGGCACTTAGTCCTATGAATTTTCCTCTTAGCACTGCTTTCATTGTGTCCCATAAGTTTGGGTATGGTGTGTCAACATTTTCATTACATTTCAGAAGTCTTTAATTTCTTTATTTCTTCCCTGACCAATTATCGTTGAGTAGAGAGTTGTTCATCTTCAATGTGTATGTGGACTTTCTATTGTTTTTGCTGTTATTGAAGCCATAGTGATCTGATAGGATACGTGGAATTATGTCAATCTTCTTGAATTGGTAGATGGTTGTTTTGTGACCAATTATATCAATTTTGGAGAAGATACAATGAGGTGCTGAGAAGAAGGGGCATTCTTTTGTTTTAGGGTGAAATATTCTGTAGATATTTGTTAGATACATTTGGTTCATAACCTCTATCAGTTTCACTGTGTCTCTCTTTAGTTTCTGTTTCAGTGTTGAAGTCTCCCACTATTATTGTGTGGGGTTCAATGTGTGTTTTGAGTTTTAGTAAGGTTATTTTTATGAATTTGGGTGCTCTTGCATTTGGGGTGTAGATGTTCAGAATTGAGACTTTTTCTTGGTGGATTTTCCCCTTGATGAATATGAAGTATCCTTCATTATGCTTCATAACTTTTGGTTGAAAGTCTATTTTATTGGATGTTAGGATGGCAACTCCAGCTTGTTTCCGGGGACCAATTACTTGGAAGAACTTTTTCCATCCTTTTACTCTGTGATAGTGTCTGTCTTTGTTATTGAGGTTTGTTTCTTGTTTGCAGCAAAATGTTCGATCTTATCTGCCTATCCATTCTGTTAGCTTATGTCTTTTTGTAGATGAAATAAGTTTATTAATATTAAGAGATATTAAAGATGGATGGCTATTAGTTTCATTCTATAGGCTTCTTGTACCTTTATGGATATCTCTTTCTTTAGGTTGGGGAAGTTTTTTCTAAGATTTTATTGAATATATTTTCACTTCCTTTGAGATGGGAATCTTTGTTCTCCTCTACTCCGATTATTATTAGATTTGGTATTTTCATTGTGTTCTGCATTTCCTGGATGCTTTGGTTTAGGAATTTTTTATGTTTTGAATTTTCTTTAATAGTTGTATCAATCTTTTCTATGGTATCGTCTACCCCTGAAATTCTCTCTTCTATCTCTTGTATTCTGTTGATGATACTTACATCTGTAATTCCTGACCTGTTTCCTAGGTTTTCCATTTCCATGTTTGCCATCATTTTTTTGTATGTTTTCTTTATGGTTTCTACTTCTAGTTTTAGCTCTTGGATTGCTTTTTTTCAATTCTTTCACCTGCTTACCTGTGTTTTCCTGTATTTCTTTCAGTGAGTTATTGATATACTCCTTAAAGGACTCGTTTAACTTCATGAGAGGATTTTTGGACACATTACTGATTTTCAGGTGTGTTAGTTTATTCAGGGCTTGCTGTGTTGGGAGAACTGGGTTCGGATGAAGCCCACATATATTGGCTTTTGTTGTTTATGATCTTGTGCTTACCTCTCACCATGTTGATATCCCTGGTATTTGTTGGTCTGGGTGACTCTGTCTGGAGTCCACCCCTTTTGTTCCTGGGCTGCATCAGGTTTCCTGGTAGGGCCTGTGGCCTTGGCTGTAGCAGACCACCTCTAGGGTCTTCCAACTCTGGGCTCCTCAGAGATGCAGAGAAGCTGGTTGCCCTGGCTGCAGTAGATCTGGGAGTCCTTCAAAGTTTTGGTTCATCAGCAGAGTAGTCAAGCTGTTGTCCTGTATGAAGGTGTCCTCGAGGGGAGCCTACAGACTGTGGTTTCTGTTTCCCTGTGTGCAGCAGGATTCCAGGGAGGCTTTCAGTCTGTTGGGTCAGTTGCCCTGCATGCTACAGATCCCCTGGGAGGTCTTCAGACTGTGGTGCCTGTTGTCCTGAGTACAGAGGAACTCCTGGGATGCCTTCAAGCTGTGGTGTCTTCAGGGGAGCAGACAGGCTGGTGATCAATTGCTCAGTTGCCCTGTATGCACCAGATCTGCTGGGATGCCTCAGGCTGTGGTGTCAGTTTATCAACTGCTCTGAGTCTTCTGGGAGGAGTCAGGATATGATATCTTCAGGGGAGCAGACCAGCCAGCAGTCTGCCCCAGAAGAAAGGATCAGGCAGAAGGGGAGTAATATTAGGTGAATGGGGCTTTTTTTTTTTTTCCCTTGGGCTGTTTGTGTGATGGGTCCCAAGTCCACTGGGCTCCAAGTGGCAGCTCTGGGACTTCAAGGGGAGGAAACTTCTTACCAACTGCTTCGAGTGCAGCATATCCTCTGGGACAACTCAGGATATGGTGTCTTCAGGGGAGCAGAGCAGCCATCAGTCTGCCTCAGTAGGAAGGACTGGGCAGAGGTACTGTTTCTTTGACCTTTTATTGGTTCTTTCTCTGCAATAAGTGCACATTTCTTTATGGCTCCTGATGAGTTTATGTAACACCAATGTATAAAGTGGAGTACAGGATCATAGTTTCCTGCAAAATCCAAGGTGGCATGGCAGTTCATTAAGAGAACCCTATTTTATGTAGAAAGTAAATGAAACACACAAATACTTGTTACATTAATTCAGTAGACCAGTTAGTAGATGAAACAAAAAGAGAATCTGAGCCAGTTTGTACTAAGAGCATTATTTCTAAGAGCTTAAACTTCTTCCATACTTTGTTGATTTGTAAGTATTGAACTTCAGTTATCTGAAAAATAAAAGAAAGATTTTCCAGGTTTATTGAGGTTCCTTGTTCTCTAAAATATAATTAAAATAAAAAAGAATTCTAAAATGAATGTTATTTTTAGATTTTAATTTCAACTTCAATTTTAAATTTTGATAATTTTACATACAAGCATACCAAATTTGCATTATTTCTATATATTATTGTCACCCCTTCTCAAATTTGCAACTTCTGCTTCTATGTGTATTGTGATTAAATGTATTTATACACACATATAGATAAAGTACTGAGACTGATTGTTATTACACATCACATATCATCTAGGGGTAAATATTCACAATACATTGTGAGTAGTAAACTAATAATTGGTCCTGGAGAGCAGTTTATGTTAACGGATAGATCTTATGTAGATCTTTGCTAGTAATAATGTTGTGGAAACTTCATGGAGGCAGTAACCTTCTAATTTCTAATTTTTTTTCATTTTTCTATACACAGACTAATTGAACTGATCAAGAAAGTAAATCTATCTATTTGCTGTTAACAAGAAACACATTTACATTTTTTTCTTTTAGGAATTCATTTACTTTATTTCCCTTTTTATTGAGAATACATCTTTTTCCTACAAAAGATTGATTAAACATTTCCTCCTAGTCCTTTCACTTCCCGCCTACCTCTCCTTCCATCTAGATCCACTACTTTTCTGTCTTTCATTATAAAACTACAGACTTCTAAGAGACACCAAGAACCCAACATAACAAAATAAAATAGAGAAAGATAAAGCAAAAATCATTACATCAAATTTGGACAAGGCAAACTAATTGAAGGAATAGTGCCCAAACAGAGACCCATTTGTTTACACATTAAGAAGTCTTATAAAAATACTAAACTGAAATATATATACATATATATATATATATATATGTGTGTGTGTGTATATATATATATATATATATATATATATATCAGACTTGATAAAGTTACGTGTAGGCTCTGTGTTTACTGCTTCCATCTCTGAATTCATATGACCTTTGCTCCTTAGACTTAAATAGCCTTTTTCTCCTGTATTCTCCATCCTCTCTGGCTCTTACACTGTTTTTGACTTCTCTTCTTGTGGGGTTAACTGAGCTCTGAGGGCAGAAACTTGATTAAGAAATCCCACTTACAGCTTTGTGTTCCAAGGTCTATTTCTGTATGTGTATTGTCTGGTTTTGGGTCTCTATATTTGTTGCCCTCTGCTCCAGGGGCATGTTGTTAGAGCTGGAATTCCATTCATGTGGCTATCTTCTTTTAGTTTTGTTGGAAGATTATATTTTTGCTTTTTCAGAGATGTAGTTCTCCTCCTTGTGTTGGAGTTTTTCATTTATTACCCTTTGAAGGGCTGGATTTGTGGAAAGATAATGTGTGAATTTGGTTTTGTCATGGAATACTTTGGTTTCTCCATCTATGGTGATTGAGAGTTTTGCTGGGTATAGTAGCCTGGGCTAGAATTTGTATTCACTTAGGGTCTGTATGACATCTTCCCAGGATCTTCTAGCTTTCATAGTCTCTGGTGAGAAGTCTGGTGTAATTCTGATAGGCCTGCCTATATATATTACTTGACCTTTTTCCCTTACTGCTTTTAGTATTCTTTCTTTGTTTTGTGCATTTGTTGTTTTGACTATTATGTGGCAGGAGGAATTTCTTTTCTGGTTCAGTCTATTTGGAGTTCTATAGGCTTCTTATATGTTCATGGGCATCTCTTTCTTTAGGTTAGGGAAGTTTTCTTCTATTATTTTGTTGAACATCTTTACTGGCTCTTTAAGTTGTTTTTTATTGTATGTGAATTTCCTTTGTTTGGTAAGAGTACACCAAAGTACTTCATATTATTTGAAGCTAGTATAAAAGATGATGTTTCATTAAATTATTTCTCAGATCATTCGCTATTTGTATGTAGGAAGGCTACTGATATTTTTTAATTTAATTTTGTATCAGTTTACTGTTTTTAAAATCTTTATCAACTGTAGGAGCTCCCTAGTAGAAGTTTTAGGGTCACTTATGTATACTATCATATACAAATAATGATACTTTGACTTTTTCCTTACCAAATTGGATTCCCTAATCTCCTTCAGATATCTTATTATTATAGATAGTTAAGTCTTAAAGTTCTATATTGACTACGTATGACTAGAGTGGACAGTTTTGACATTTTCCTGATTTTAGTGTAATTGTTTTCAGTTTCTGTCCACTTAATTTGATATCTGCTATGAGCTGGCTATAAACTTCTTTTATTAAGTCTAATGGTGTTCCTTGTATCTCTTTTTTCATAAGTGACTCTGGATTTTATCAAAGGATGCTTCACATCAAGTAAACTATCCATTTCTTGTAGATTTTCTAATTTGATGGAATAAAGGTTTTCTTTTTAAAAGTATGCTGGTATGATTATTTAGAGTCCCTTGGTTTACCTTGTTATATCTCAACTTTTGCTTCCAATTGTATTAATTTGGATACTCTTCTCTCTGCCTTTAAGTTAGGTTGGGTAAGCATTGTCTATCTTGCTGATTTTGTAAACAAACCAACACTTTGTTTCTTTGATTCTTTGTATTGTTTTCTTTGTTGGTATTTTTTTCTGCCCTGAACTGTATTATTTCTTGCTGTCTTCTCTCTGTTGTCATGTATTCTATTAAGTTGTTATTATTAAATCTCTGTACAGTTTTTTTTAAATTGTATGTACTTTGTGCTATGAATGTGCCTTTTTTAACCATCTTCATTGTTTTTCATTAGAGTGGGTATGCTGTATATTCATATTCATTCAAGGTAGTTTTTAATTATCTTCTTTATTTCATATATGTCAATACACTGTCACTGTCTTCAGACACACCGGAAGAGGGCATCCAATCCTATTAAAGATGGTTGTGGGCCACCATGTGGTTGCTGGGAATTGAACTCAGAACTTCTGGAAGAGCAGTCAGGTTTCTGAAGCATTGAGACATCTCTCCATCCCTATCTTCTTTATTTCTTCTCTCTGGACTCATTTTTTCATTCAGAAGACTTTTTCAGTTTCTATGAATTTATAAGCTTTCTGTTGTTTCTATTCTTGTTGATGATATCCAGCTTTACTCTTTGGGGTTTTGATAGGATGTAGGCAGTTATATCAACATTTTTGAATCTATTGAGACTTGCTTTGTGTCAAATTATGTAGTTAGTTATGAAGAAAATTTTAGGAGTTGCTGAGAAAAATATGTGCTTTTAGGTTTGGATGAATATTTTTTAACTATCAGGTTTCTTTGTTTTGTAACATATATTAGCTCCATGATTTATCTACTTATTTTTATTTGGGTGACCTTCCTGTTGATGAGAGTGGTGTATTGAAATCTCTTACTATTAGTAATTGATTGTTGGAATATGAATTAAACTGTAGTAGTGTTTCTTTTGCAAATTTGGGTGTGCTTTATGTTTGGGGAATAGATGTAAAGAATTAAAAGGTCATCTTGGTGAATTATTTCTTTTGAGGAGTATATGGTGTCCTTTTCTAACTTTTTTGATTAGTTTTGGTTTGAAGTCTATTTTGTTACATTAAAATTTTTACACAAGCTTGCTTCTTAAATCCATTTTCTTAGACTATTCTTTTTCATCTCTTTGTGCTGAGGTAATGTCTTTGTTGCTGAGTTATGTTTCTTGAATACAGAAGAAGGATGGCTGTCATTTTCCTATCCATTTTGTCAGTTTGTACATCTTTTGGGGGGATTTGAGACCATTGATATTGAGAGATAAGGACCATTGATTACTAATACCTATTTTGTTGCTATTTGATGATCACGATGGTGATACTGTGGGTGTTCATGTATATGTTTGCTTTCTTTTGATTTGCTGTTCTGTGATTATTTATTTCTTGTGCTTTCATGGTTGTAGTTAACTACCTTAGGTTGGAATTTTCCTTCTAGCACCTTCTCTAGGGTAGAGCATATAAACAAAAATTCCTTAAATTTAGTTTTATCAAGTCATACCTTATTTTCTCCATCTACATTGATTGAATGTTTTGCTCAGTATAGAAATCTGAGTTAGAATTTTCTCAGTATAGAAATCTGAGTTTGAATTTGCTCAGTATAGAAATCTGAGTTAGAATTTCTGATCTTCTAGAATTTGCAGTACCTCTTTTTGAGGTCCTGTTTTTTTGTTTTGTTTTGTTTTGTTTTGTTTTTTTTAAGTATTCATTGAGAAATCTATTTTAGTTCTAATAGCTTTGCCTTTATATCTCACATGGTGTTTCTCCCATCAATCTCTTAATATTCTTTCTGTATACTGTACATTTAATGACGTCTTTATAGGCATGTTCTTCTTTGGGTTAGGATATATTTCTCCTATGATATTATAGAAAATGAGAATATTGTCTGGACTTTTGACCTAGGTTTCTTCTTCTTCAGCTGTTCCTTTTAATTTTAGATTTGGCCTTCCCATAGTGTCTCAGATTTCTTGCAAATTCTGTGTCAGGGTTTTGTTTAGATTTCATATTTTCTTTGACTGATATATGAATTTCTTCTATTGGGTTTTCAAGGACTGAGTCTCTTTCTTCTATCTCTTGCATTCAGTTTGTAAAGCATGTCTCTGTAGTAGTTCTTGTTCAAATTTTTAAATATTTCATTTGCAAAATCTCCTCAGTTTAGAACTTCTTTATTGATTCTATTTCTATTTTCAGGTCTTCTGATTTATCCAATTTTTTTCTTTTTACTGTTTGTGTTTTCCTGTATTTCTTTTAAGAGATTTATTGACTGTTTCCTTAACAACCTCTAACATATTCATAAAGGCTGTTTTAAGTCTATTTGTTTTTTTAATTATTGTTATTTTTCTTCAGGTATACTGGAGCCTGTTGTGTTAGGGCTTCTATGCCCTAGCAGAGACATTTTGTTCTCATTCTTATTTACTGTGCTCAAGT
>JADRCD010223371.1:1981-54466 GCA_019843815.1 Montemys delectorum
CTTCTTCTTCTTCTTCTTCTTCTTCTTCTTCTCCTTCTCCTTCTCCTCCTTCTCCTTCTCCTCCTCCTCCTCCTCTTCTCCTTCCTCCTCCTCCTCCTCTTCCTCCTCTTCTTCCTCCTCCTCCTCCTCCTCCTCCTCCTCCTCCTCCTCCTCCTCCTCCTTCTTCTTCTTCTTGCACTTCCTCTTGCTGTGCTTCCTTCTTTCTCCTCTTCCTCTTTCTCCTCCTCTTCATCTTCTTCTAAGGTTTAATTTTAATTATGTGTGTATGTATCTGTGTATAGGTATGTGCACATACATGCAGGTGACTAAGGAGACCGGAAGAGGGTGTCAGATACTCTGGAACTGGAGTAGAGGATGGTTGCAGGCCACCCTATATAGGTGGTGAGAACTGAACTCTCAGGCCCTCTGGAAGGACAGTGAGTGTTCTTAACCGCTGAGCTATCTCTCTAACCCCTGGATTTCTCAAGTTTTCAGAATTAGCATAATTTTTGCCTTTTTAAAGTTTCTATATTTGCAATTTACTAGTTTATTTAAGTAAAGACAGTAATTGCAAACATGGTAAGAATACTTACTGTCCCAATACTGTACTCTGCTTCCTATGTGTTTATATGTTTTGATATTTTATCTGTAGCACTTAGTGTATTAAAAGAACACATAACTGATTATTATAAGAGTCTATTAGCTAAGTTTTATTATCTGTGGTCTATTGGTATTTTAAACCATAAGCCCATGGGACCTCTAGACTGCTGGTGCCACTGGCCTCCCTAACTTCTGGAGAGATGTTATACTTTGAATATGAAATGCCTCTCAAAGACTTCTGAACTTGGCTGCCAGCTGATGGGCTTTTGGGAAGTGATTGGCCCCTGACTGTTTTCTGGCCTGATACGTGGATTAATCCCTTGAAAGATTCCCAATACTATGACTTTTGTAAGATGGAACAAATAGCAGGTATGGTCATTGGGGGGTGTGGTCATCGGGAGGTTTGGCCATTGGGAGGCATGGCCGTTGGGAAGTGTGGTCATTGGGAGGTGTGGTCTAATTGGGAGAAGGTCCTGCTGGGGGATAGGACTTTCCCTGTTCTTTCCTAAGCCATTCGAACTGATCTGTTCCTCTGTGCTCTTCCCATCATGATGGATGAACTCTCTGTGAGTCAAAACAAATCTTTTCTCTCCTTTAAGGAGGAGGAAGCAGGACCATGAGTTCAATGTCAGCCTGGGCTACATAATGAGGTACTGTCTAAAAGAGGGGGAGGGGAGGGAGAAACACAAGAAAAAAATTCCAAATCTCCATAATATATAAGAGTTCAGAAAAAGGTAAACATTCTAAGACCCCACACAATTACAGAATAAACACCAGAACGCTGATTGTATCCTTAATGGAATTTGGATGAAGAAATCAATGAACTGTAGCATGAGCTGTTGAGTGTCCCAACTTGTGAATGGACACTGGAATTGAAGTCGTGCTGTGATTATCCAGACACCAGAGAAAAATGACACTCATGCTTGGGAAATACTAAGGGGTGACACCGAGAGACGGAGGGTGGAGACAGTTATTTATGGTGCTACCCATAAGGAAGGACAGGGTTGGGGATCTAAGCCTGTGGCCACCCTGTAAGGTAGCCCAGTGGCCTCTCTGTGTCCCTGTGTAGGTCTAGTTAAGAATTGGAATGGCTTATGTGTTTTGTGAGGCAGAAGTCATGGTGTGTTTCTGTTTCATCACAGTGCTTTCTGCTAATGCTATGTCTGTAGTGTGTGAGAATGTGAAGGGCTGTGGACTGTTCGAAGGGTAACCCCCCACCTACTTGCTCATTTACCCCCTCCCTTCTCAGAAGCCTCACAGAGTCTTAGGTTTTCTAAGAAGCCTCCTTCTTGCTTGCAGGCATTTTCCAATCTCTGTTTTCCTGCATTTGAAGCTTATTGCCCATGCTCTACAGTTCTGGACCAAGGTAGTGTGATGGTTAGTGTTGATTGTCAACTTGATGGATCTGGGGTCACCTAGGAGACAAACCCACAGGAGGCCTGTGAGATACTATCTTGGGTAAGTTGAGGTAGGAAGACCCACCATAAGAGTGGATGACACCAACCCCTGAGCCTTCAGACCAGGATAAGACAGAGCAAGCTGGTCGGGTAGAAACACTCCTGCTTCCTGACTGTGGACATGTGTGAGCAACTCTTTCACATTCCTGTCATCAGGATTTCTCCACCATGATGGACTGTACCTGGAACTGTGAGCTTGAAACAAGTCCCTCATCCTTTACCCCTTAAGGTACCAGTGTTTCATCCTAGTGGCAGCAAGAAACTAAGCCAGGGGGATTGTGTTGACAATGTTGATTCAAGAAGGTCTGAGTACATGGTGACAAGAGTCGGAATCACTCTCTAGCTTTGCAGACATTGGTGAGTCAGGGCACATGGCAAGTGACAGGAGCAGCTAGAGGGAGACCAAGTCTTGCCTCTTGCTTTGCCTTTCTGAACGACGGGTCTCCAGGTCCCAGCTTTTTTGATGAGACCAGGTCGGTGTTTGGTGACCGTAGATGTGAAACAGTTCAGGTCTCCTGCTTCCCCCTGTGGTGTGCTAGGTTCAGAGCCCATCTTTCCTGAACACCCTCCATTCCCCTTCCCTCTTCTTCCTGTGGGTGTGAGGATTTCTGTTCAATACCTAAAAGAAGGCAGCCAGGGTTCCCTTCCACCAGCAGAGGTGACTGTGAAGGGTGTCCTCCATCACTCGCCTTCTGAAACGTGTCCCAGGGGGGCTCGGGGCTTGATCTTTGAGAAGACATTTTTTTGCCATGTTTTTGAGTCGATACATAATTAAACAATAACTGACCTAGGGGTCAGTTGACAAATTAAATTCATTTAGTGCTAAAAAGGTCAAGTAGGAGAGAGTTGTGTGCACCCCGTCTTTATGAGCCTGGGCTGGCTGTGGTTGTTCCATAGCAGAAACCAATCCCCTTTGCATGTGTGAATGTGTGTGATATACATTATATATGTATGTATATATTATGTATATGTATATGTATGTTGTATTGTGACTTTACCCTTGGAGTTGGCTCAGCTGGAAGTCGAGGTGGACAGGTGGTCATAGGGTTCCTTGGGCTTTCCAGGGAACATCTCAGATGGGAATTTTCTTCACCTGAAAACAAGGTGCTTGGACTTGGTGACTGAGGGTCCCAACATCTCTAAAGTTTTCTATGGTCTGGGTGTCATTCAGCCAGCCACAGTCAACTGTCAACTGGCAAACTTTACCCTTGCCTCTTGGTGTCATGTAGACTCTGTTCTTAAGAAGTGTGTTTGTTATTAGAGCAGAGGAACATAAAAATATACATACAGTATATATTACAAAGGGAGATTGATTGAATTAGCCTATGAGGGGCTGAGTAGACCAGTCATGGCTACTGTATGCTGATCAGATGGTCCTCCCACTCCACACAATCCTTGTGGCTTGTGCTGGGGAGGAATGAGAGCAGCCTGGGGCTTCCAGTGCAGTTACTGGTAGCAATAAGTGGAAGACCCAGAGGAACTGTGTGGCAATGACAGAGAGTAGCTTCCCTTTGGCTAGCATGCTTGGGGCACTAGGTAAATGCTTGGAAGAGACCCACTGTCTCTGCCCTCTGTGGCAGCTCCCACGAGGAATCTGAAGATATTTCCACATGCCTTCTGAATTATGTACCAGCTTTTAAAATTTAGACCAGGTAGCTGGCTTGGTTCAGAGCTCTAGAACCCCGGTAAAATGCCAGGTATGCCAGCGCACACTTATAATCCAGTGCTGGGGGTCAAGGAGAAGGAGCAGAGAAAGGAAGATCTCTGGTGTTTTCTTTGATCAGCCAATTGAATCTGATTGTTGAGTTCCAGTTCAGTGAAACACCCTGTCTCAAAAAGTAAGGGGAGGAGCTGGTAAGATGGCTTAACTGGCGAACCTGAGCCAGCCTGGACCCTGTGGTGAAGGGAGACACCTGATTCCACTTGCACCCCATGGCATGCATGCACACACACACACACACACACACACACACACACACACGCACACACACACACACACACACATACACACACGCGCACACGCACACATGTACACTTACATGAATACTAAATAAACGAAATGTAACAAAAAGTAAATAGGGTGGAGAGCAGTTGAAGACCCTTGTTGTCTACTGGCTTTCACATACACACAAAATTTAAAACATATATATTCTAAAATTTTGTGTTTTTATAGTGTGCTGGATAGTTTTATGTCAACTTAACATAAGCTAAAGTCATATGAGAAGATGGAATGTCAATTAAGAAAATCCCTCCATAAGCTGGGACTGTAGGCAAGCCTGTAAGGAATTTCTTAATTAGTGATTGATGGGGGAGGGCCCAGCTCATTGTTGCTGGGGCCACCCCTGGACTGGTGGTCCTGGGTACTATAAGAAATCAGGCTGAACAAGCTAGTAAGCAGCACCCTTCTAAGGCCTCTGCATCAGCTCTTGCTTCCAGGTTCCTGTCCTGTTTGAGTTTCTGTCCTGACTTCCTTCAGTGATAGATACAACATGGAAGTGTAAGCCCAATAAACCTTTTTCTCCTCAGCTTGCTTTTGGTCATGGTGTTTCATCACAGCAATGCTAACACTAACTCTTCTTGGGGTTTGCAGATCCATGACCATAGCCATAGTATACTGCACTGGGGTGGAATCTCCCTCCAACCCCAGAACCTCCAGCATCAAGAGTTACCCACAGTCTTCACCCGTCTTGAGACAGAGTGAGGTCTTATGTGTCCTAGGTTAGCTTTGAACTTGTTACATGGCTAAGATGACTTTGAACTCCTTATTCCCCTGCCCTTATTTCCCAAGTTCTGGGACATGTATTACTACTCTTGATTTATGTGGGGCTGGAGATCAAATCTAGGTAAGTCCCTAGTGTTGTCTTAAAAACAAAGTGTTGCTGGGCAGTGGTCGAGCACGCCTTTAATCCCAGCACTTCGGAGGCAGAGGCAGGCAGAATTCTGAGTTTGAGGCTAGCCTGGTCTACAGAGTGAGTCCAGGACAGCCAGGGCTATACAGGAAAACCTTGTCTTGATAAACCAAAAACCAAACCAAACCAAACCAACCAAACAAACCCCACCAAAACAAAACAAAACAAAACAAAGTGTTTATGTTCCTTTAAATCAGTGAAAGAATGTACATTTTGAATCAAAATTACACAGTAAGCAGTAATCTATTTAACTGAGAAATTTAAGAATTGTAATTCTCCCCTCCACACCAGTTTGGCTATGTACTTACCTCTCTTGCTGTCATAAAGCAACTAAAGGAAGGTAGGACTTACTCTGGCTCACAGTTCAAGGTTATAGTTCCTTGGGGCAAGTCCTGTCTTGGTTGGTTGGGATGGATACCTTTAACCAGCAATCCAGCAGTCCAGCAAAAGCACTAGGAACTAGGAGCAGCAGCTGCTGCAGTCTCTTGGGGTGCTGGGATTTTTATACCTTCTCAAGAGTCCCCAGAATTCCAAACCTAAGCTACCTTCGTCTAGCAGAATCAAAATCACAACCCCTGCCAGAACACGAGATAAATCATAGCTGCTGTGGACAATCTGAAGCAGCCTCATATCCCACACCTGGAATTAAACCCAAAGCATATTCACAGAACAGAATTCTGACTGCAGGGAAGGGGTCTGAGGATTTATACTCTCACCCCACTTCTAGTTGGAGCTCTGCCTCGAGTTTGTGGTTGGAGATGTGATCTCTTAGCTCTGGCCACCTGATGCTTTGCCTCCTCTGCCGTTATGGGCTCTTCCTCTGGAACTGTAAGTGAAACCACATTCTTAGGTTGCCTTGGTCATGGTAATTTATCACAACAGCAGAAAACAAATGTACTTAGGGAATGATGTCACCCACAGTGGAATGGTCTTCTCTCTTCAATTCATCAGGATAATCACCTCCCAGGTGAGTCTGGATCTCAGCAAATTGAGTTGAGACTAACATCAAAGCAGATGTTAAGCTTTGGTGTTTTCTTGTGATGAACCACAGTAAAAATAATAATAACAATATTAACTATGCCCCAAAACTGACTTTCTGGTGACTACTCTCCAGTCTGATAAGATACCTTACATTTGGTAACAAGAAACCAACAGAGAGCCAATAGGCACAATGCATTTAACAGTCCAATTCTGTGCAATGGGTATTATTCTAATATTGGAGTCTCCAGGCTTGAGGGTCCCATCTTGCTCTTTAGAGCCCCCATGCCTCTTTGAGGGTCTGGGTGGTCCTCTGTGCTGGTGCATTGAAGCCATGAAACTTGTTCCTTAGTTGTCATTCTTGTTCCCACATTGGCTTTGCAGGTACAGAAAGGATAGTTTTCTTTTTTCCTTGAGTTATTGTAGCTGGGGATTCTGGAAACTTCCCTAATTCTAACAGGATTTTCCCTGAGATTGTGCTATATTATTTTATGGTAATATATTGGAATGGCCTCAGGAAGGAACAATAGCCTGCCAAGCATAAACCCCTTACTATGCTGATTGGTGGTGGTGACTATGCTAGGTGGTGGTGGCACACTGCATTTAATCTCTAAGGGGTAAGGGGTAGGGAAGTGGGGAAGTACCCTATGTCAAAAAAATCAAAACAACAAAACACAAACCAAAATGACAAAAAGAACTCTCTCACCCCTTACTAGATGGGATTGTTTTTAGAGGTCTTTACACATTAAGAGCTTATATATCTATGGGAGAGATCAGCACTCAGAATGTAGAAGGCAAAGAAGAGTCCCTTTTTGGGTTCTTCCTATATTTCTAGTTCCTGTCCCCAACTTGACCTCCTTGGCTGTTTTCCATCAGTAGACAATCCTCTCCAAGGACTATTGGTAGTTGAAATCTACATTTCCTTGAGCAGAGCCCCCAACTCCCTACAACTTGGGGCTTGGCTCTGTCTTTCATCCATTCCTCTGCACCCCTTCATCTGGGGTACATGAGTCTGGCATTGCCTGTTCCCCAGAGCCTCCTCTTCTTGTCTCAGCTGGATGAAGCCCTGTGGCTTTTAGGCAGCACAGTCTCTACCTCCTGCTTCAGCCCTTCCTCTGGTTTTTACCCATCCTGCCCAAGGACTGTTTTCCCACCCTTCCCTCCTTTCCACTTGCTTCTCCCTTCGGTATGGCAGCTGCCTGAGCAAGAACGCACGCAACCTTTCAAGAACAAACAGTCATTTTCCAGGACAGCTAGTCTAAACTCAAATTTAGAAGGAAAGAAAACAACAAAACATTCTTTTAAAGCCAACATCAATGAGAGAGATTTGGCTTCAGAGAGAGATTTGGCAAAGATTTTTTTTTTCTATCCAGATCTGTGACATTCACATTTCTTGCCAGACTAGATTCTCTACCATGACTGTTTCTCCTTCCTCCTCACAGCCCAGTGCACATTTGGGTGTGGGTGTGGGTGTGGGTGTGGGTGTGGGTGAAGCATCTGCATGCCTCTGTGCATGTATGGAGGTCAGAGGACAGCCTCAGGTGCTGACCTTCACCTTCCTTATTGTTTTGAGGCCCTGGGTTCAACCCTCAGAAGTGCTGGAAACTAGTATAGTAGTGGATGCCTGTATTCTCAGCACTGGGTAGGTAGAGGCAGGAAGATTAGAAGTTCAAGGTCATCCTTAGCTACATAGAGCCTTGGAGGCCAATCTGGACCACTTACAGCCTTATAGTAAACAAATGATTCTTCCTGCCCCCCAAGATTCCAAGGCCAGTGAGATGACTCAAGAGGGTAGAGGCACTTGCTGTCAAGCCTGATGACCTGAGTTCGTTTTACAGGACCCATGGTGGGAGGAGAGAATAGACTCCGGAAAGTCCTCTGATCTCCACATAGGTCCTGCAATACCCATGCACCCCCTATGCACACACTAAATAAATAAAGCAAATATAATAAGATAATTTTAAAGTTCTGTACATTGGAAGCTAGTACCCAGTATGGTGGCATTGACAGGTGGGGCCTTTGGGATTGATTAGGTCATGAATATGATTGGCAATCTTATTAAAGAGGCCCTGACTTGGTGCCGTGTGTGGACACAGTAAGGATGTGCTATTTTTAAATCAGAGACTAAGGCGTCATCCGACATGGATGGAGCTGTACCTTGATCTTGGACTTCTGGCTTCCAGCATGTGAGCAGTACTTGCCTCGTTTGAGGTGCTCTGCTATACCAGTCTACATGGACTGGAGCAGCCGCCTATCCCCTCCAATGTTTCATGAGAACATCTGGGCAGTTAGCCTGATTGTTGCAATCAGGACCCAGCTTGGCCCAGGCACGATTCTTATTTTGCTTTTTTGAGATAGGCTATTACTCCTTAGCTCTAGCTGGCCTGGAACTCACAATGGAGACCAGGCTGGCCTCAAATTCACAGTGGTCTTCCAGTCTTTCTCTGCCTGTTGAATTCTGGGGTTAAATGAATGTGTCACTGCAGAATTTTTTTTTTGTTTCTGTGTTCCTGTGTATGTGCACATGTGGATGCAAGTATGTGTGGCTATGTGTGTACATGCACATGGTGGCTAGAAGCAGATGGCAGCTGTCTTCCTCAACCATTCCCCACCTTATTTCTTGAGACAGGGGCTCTCACTGAGCATGGAATTTGCTGATTGGGTTAAGATTAGTAGTCAACAAGCCCTAGGTTTCCTCCTAGCTAGCTCCCTAGTACTGTGCACAGGGATCAAGGATGGGGTTGACCTTTGCCAAGCAGAGATTACAGGCACAACCCATGTCCCTGACTTTTATCTAGGTCCTGGTGAGCTGAACAGGTCCTGTGCTTTCTTAGCAGGCTTCCTACTGACTGAGCCAGCTCCCCAGCCCCAGGCACTAGCCTTATTAGCAAGTTATATAAGCTTCTTTTGAACCATAGCAAATTTTCCTTGACCTTCCTTTGTTGAAAGCACCAGTTCATTGTTCTCTTAGAATTGCTGGGTTCTTTCTCATTATTTGCCTTTGCCCATGTATATTAGGTAACACCAATTAGATATAGAAGCTTGATCAGGTTTAGGCTCACTGTTGGGATGGTAAAAGTCTGAGTGACACTGGGCTTACACTCAGAATTCGTTATGCCAGCTTGCCTACCTTTGAGGTAGTAGGATTGGCCAGTGATTTGACTATGTCATCTGATTTTTTTTTTAAGACTTATTTATATGAGTACACTGTAGCAGTCTTCAGACACACCAGAAGAGGGCATCAGATCCTATTACAGATGGTTGTGAGCCACCATGTGGTTGCTGGAAATTGAACTCAGGACCTCTAGAGGAGCAGTCTGTGCTTTTAACTGCTGAGCCCCATTTCTTCAGCCTCATCATTCTGATTTTTATATTTAAAAATTCCTCATCAATCTAGGCCTACCATCACAGGTTGATAATCCCAGCTACTGAGGAGGCTGAGGCAGGAGAATCACAAGTTCATGACCTGCCAGGGCTCTATAGTGAGTTCAAGTTTATCTTGGGCATCTAAGTGTGTTCCTGTCTCAAAATTTAAAAGGTAAAAAAAAAACAAAACAAAACAATACAGCTTTAGTGGTAGAGTGCTTATCCATCATGTCAGGAGGGCCTAGGTTTAATCCTTAGTGCTACAAAACTCACTCAGCCCTCCATCCTTCCCACAGGTCAAGGCACGATTGATATAGTCACTGATTACAAGAGATGGTAATATATACTGGTTTACAATTCTTTCTTCATTTATTTGTTTACTTATTTGGGAGGGGGGCTCACATGCCACAGTGTGCATATGGAGGTCAGAGGACAGCTTGCAGAAGTCTGTTCTTTTAACCATGTAGGTTCCTGGGACTGAGTTCAGGCTGTAAGGCTTGGTGAAACACCCTTCCCCACTGAGTCATCTTACAGCTCCATCCGTGTCACTCCTTACAAAAGCCTTTTCTGTAGTGAGAAAGTAGGGCAGAAGTAGTGCGTGGTTCCTTTCTTTTTCTAGAACAGTCTTCACAAGCCGACTTGCCAGTTCTGTGGCTGGTAGTTTGTTAGTACCATGCCCCATGTTTTGGTTTAATACATTTGTTGTGTTCGGTCTTGCAACGTAGTGATTCTTTTTGGTGTTTAACGTGCTCATTAGGGACCAGTGCCTCCTGTAGGTTCAAGCTTTTGGCAGGAACACAGGACTAAGGGGCTGGGCTCATGTTTTCCAAGCTGAGAACAAAGCTGTCCTTGAGGACAGTGCTTCTCAACCTGGGGGTCATGACCCATAGCCTGCATATCAGATATTTACATTACGATTAGTAACAGTAGCAAAACTGCAGTTTTTGAAGTAGCAACAAAAACAATTTTATGGTTGGGAGTCACAACAACATGAGGAACTGTATTAAAGGGTCACAGCATTAGGAAGGCTGAGAACCACTGCTTAAGTGAATGATTGGCTGTGGGCACCAGGAGTTGATGGAACAGTGTTAGAAGGTCACATTGTTCCAAGAAAACATTTTTCTAGAGGTCATGGCATTTCTGACATTATGCAATCTCCCCACTTTATATCAGGAAAGCTAAGACACAGAAAACTAAAGTCCTCCCACCCCCTGCTCTAAACCAGGAGTCAATAAAGACAACTGGGAAAACAAACTTTGGCCTTGGATTCCTGGGAGCCAATAAAGGAGTGAGCATGGGTGGGGAGAGCATTCTAGGTATCAGGAGACACTTAGTAAGCTCACTCAGGGAACACCAGAGTGAATTCAGAGAAGGCTGCCTTCAACCAAGCACAACCCTATGGAGTAGGGGAGGGCAACAGCAACGCCATTTTGGAAAACTGGTATGCCTCCATGACAAAGAAGTAGCTTACAGACCTGAAGGTGACTGCTAGGATCTGCTGAAGGGCTTGCATAGGTGACACACTGGCATCCCATAGACTTCATCTATAGACCTGTGAACACACTGGCTTCCCATAGACTTCATCTATAGACCTGTGAACACACTGGCATCCCATAGACCTCATCTATAGACCTGTGAACACACTGGCATTCCATAGATCTCATCTATCCTACCTCCTTGGGACCTCAGCACCCTGAGAACGGAGAGCTCCCAGTGACCCAGTGGGTGCATGTTTAGCCCTAAACAGATACCTAGCACCCATTCTTAGTGGTTCCTACCTCTTAGGGTTGTGTGGTTCAGCACCTGCCTGTCCCCACCAGGGATACCCTTCTCCCTTCCTTTGCTTTGCTCTTCGTATTTCTAAGACAGGTTGTCTGTTACCAGGTAGTTTCTAACTTGTGGCATGAAGGTGTCTCTGTGGGGGCAGAGTACTAACTTACTTTCTTTCTTTCTTTCTTTCTTTCTTTCTTTCTTTCTTTCTTCCTTTCTTTAAAGATTTATTTATTATTATAAGTGTACATAAGTACACTGTAGCTGTCTTCAGATGTGCCAGAAGAGGGCATCAGATCTCATTACTAGTGGTTGTGAGCCACCAGGTGATTGCTGGGATTTGAACTCAGGACCTTTGGAAGAGCAGTCAGTGCCTTTAACCGCTGAACCATATCACTAGCCCAAATACTAACTTTCTGTTCAAAAGCAGTATTGGGAAAGTCCCTGTGAGCTGCTGGCATCTCTCAAGGTCCAGTGTACAGCAGTGACCTTGAACACTGCTTCTGGACAAAGGAATTGCTGTGATCTCAAGTTGTTTAAATTGAAGTTTATAATTTATGAGCATTATATTCATATTATAATTTATACTGCATATAATATAATTTATACAGTTTAAAAATTTTACAGCGTTAAGTTTACCATTTTAAAATGAAGAGTTAGGGGCTCCTGAGTTGGCTCAGTGATGAAGAGTTCTTGTTACTCTTGCAGAAGTCTTGGCACCAATACAGTGGCTCACAATGGTCTGTAATGACTCTGGTCCCAGGGGATCTGACACTCACTTATGATCTCTGAAGGCACCAGGCACACACATGGTGCACAAACACACAGGAAGGCAAAACACTCATACAAATAAAATAATAAACTAAATAAAACTAAAGATCTTGAAAAAGAGCGAGTGAGCAGCTAGTGGTGTTTCACGCGCTGGCCGTGCTGGGCCATAGCACCTCTGTCAAAGCAGCTTTCATACTTACTTCTCATTTAAAAAGCTATTTAGGAATGCAGATGTATCAAACTTCTCCGGAACCGTGAAAAAGCAGCAACTGTTTCAGATGTGATCACCCCACTCTTTTTCTTCTGTCTAAGGTCTCTGACCAACAATGTGACAAATGACAGTTATCTTGTGGCACTGCAGGGCCTTTGGCTTCCTTCCTTCTTCCCAGTGCATGCTCCTTTCTAGGAACTGCATTTAATTTAGTAAAGCTCAAAGAAGGAATTTATGATCTTTAAAAATGACCTTACTATTATTTAATTATGTATATATGTATATCTCTGTGTGGGTATGGGCATATGAGCATGGGTGGGTACCTGTAGATTTCAGAATGAGGCTTCAGGTCTCCCGGAGCTACAGTTAGAGGCGGCTGTGGTCCACTAGAATTTTTCATGAAGTTGCGAGCTGCCTGATGTGGGTGATGGAAACTGAAATCCAATCCTCTGCAATAGCAGCCATGTTCTTAACCACTGAGTCATCTTTATAGCCCCAAATTACAAGTCTTACAGAGATGAAGTAGCTAGCTGACATCCCACTTCAAGAAACCAACTTTATACATAAAAGAACTAATAACAATAAAAGAAACTAATTCATTCAGTGTCTATATATTTAGGCTTACTGTGTTACATGCTTTCAGCCTATAGTAATGAACAAAGCAGACATGAATCCCACCCAGATTTTTTATATAACAATCAAGCAAGAGAACTTATATGTTTACTAAATACCGCCCCCCCAAAAAAACACACAAACAAACAAATTTTGTGCCTTTGCTACCCAGGATTGCTGAGGACTACTTGAATTGGCAGCAGGTGCAGTGAGCTGTAAGTGGGTAACCCAGTGTTTTAGTTTTATTGCTGTGAAGAGACACCCTGATCATGGCAACTCTGATAAAGAAAAATGTTTAGTTGGGGATGGCTTACAGTCTCAGAGGTTCAGCCCATTATTGTCATGGCTGGAAGCATGGCGGCTTTCAGGCACACATGGTGCTGGAAGACCTGAGAGTTCTACATTTGGATTGGCAGGCAGCATAAAGAGAGTGACACTGTGCCTGTCTTGAGTATATGAGACCTCAAAGCCCACCTCCCAGTGACATACTTCCTCCAACAAGGCCACACCTCCTAATAGTACTACTCTCTGTGAGCTTCTGGGAGCCATTTTCATTCAGGTAGGAGTGTCTGGGATCTTAGCTGTTGCAGAAGTCAGGTACTCAGCCTCAGGAGCCTTCCTTACCTTGAGTGACAAAAGGAAAGACTTCAGGTCTCATGTGTCAATTGGAAGATTTTTGTAAGACACATTGCACTGTGACCCTTCTGGGATCTAAAGAATTCTCAGGACGTTCTGTGCAGCCTAACTAATTTTGTGTTTTACTGAATTATCATTTAAGATTTGTAGACAAGGCTGGAGAGATAGCTCAATGGTTAAGAGCACTGGCTGTTCTTCCAAAGAACCTGGGTTCAATTCCCACCAGTATCTATATGGCAGTTCACAGCTGTCTGTAAGTCTAGGTCTAGGAGAGCTGAGACATATCCATGCAGGCAGAACACTCAAAAACGTACAAACAAACACACAAACAGCAAGATGGTAGTCGGGCACACCTTTAATCCCAGCAGTCAGGAGGCAGACACAAGTGAATTTCTTGAGTTCAAGGTCAACATGGTCTATAAAGTCCCAGGACAGCCCGGGCTACACATCAAAATCCTGGGTGGCAGAGGGGTGGAAATTGTAAAAAAAAAAAAAAAGGCAATCAGGGTTTTCAACTGCAGGGCAATAAGGAAGAAGGCACCCATGGGAGCAGAAAGAATGTCAGATGCCTACAACACACCCCTGGCCTGGAGAAGTAGAGGAGCAGACTGTCTCTGTCTTTGAGCCAAATGAAAAAAATTCTAAAGGTTTTTGTGGGGGGTGAATATTTTTCCTGTTTGTAGTTCTAGTGGGCAAGCAGCCCAGGACGAGCTTTCAGACAATGCCCTGGTTGATCCTGGCAGCTGCCTGGCATTTCCTCTGTTTTTTTTTCCCCTGTGGTCCTGGGAGCCTCTTGGAACCCCTAGATCATCTTGGAGGGGTGTGTTTTGGTCCCCTTGCCTCCCTTCAGAGTTTGCCATTGGAGTTAGAGGCTGGGGTCTGGGGAAGCTCTCATCAGCTGGAGCTCATTTTCCCTGAGCTGCCTTCAAGTCTTAGGTCTGTCAAGGCCATGTCCTCCAGGAAGCCCTCCCTGGTCACCTTGGGGTTGAGGTTTCTTTTGACTCTCAAATGTTTCAGTGAACAAGAACATTCCATTTCCCAGTGATTTTAGATTACCGTTAGTTTTCACTCCTGCCTAACAAATGTAAGAACAGTGGCTTCCTTGAAATAAATCACATCTATTTCATACTGAGTGTTCATGCTGTACTATCCCCAGGTTTGGTCTTTTGTGTATCAAAAACTTAGATGTTGACTGAGGACATCCTGGCTTGGTATTTGTAGCCTCCCTTACTGGGGGCGGGGGGACAAATTACTCTGATGTTTTATTTAGCCAGTGATGCATGCAGCCCTCCCTCCCTCCCAAAACTCATGCATCTCAGACTGGCTTTAGACTTGTTATGTAGCTCAGAAAGATCTTAAACTTCTGATGTTCCTACCTCTACATTTTTGGTGCTGGGAATCCCGGTACATACATACCATTATGCCAAGTTTTATGCAGTGCTAGGGGTTCAGCACAGGGCTTCATGCGTGCTGGTCAAGCATTCTGCCTACTGAGCTACACCCCCAACCTCTAAGCCATCGATTTCTGAGTGATACTCTGGCAAGTGCTGAGCTGGGCTTCAGGGTTGTAGAGATAAGTATAGCCTGAGTTCATCCGTCAAGGAACTCATAGTCTAAAGGATGCCAAGATGGATGGGGGGAGAGCAAGGAGTCCTTTTGATTGGGAGACTGGGCTAGATGAGATGGAAGTGATCTATATGACAAAGGCAGTGGGAAATAAATGGTGTCCCCAAACCCAATGTAATGGCTTGTGTATACTCAGCCCAAGGAGTGACACTATTAGAAGGTGTGACCCTGTTGGAGTAGGTGTGGCCTTGTTGGAGTAGGTGTGACACTGTGGGCATGGGCTTTAAGGCGCTCATCCTAGCTGCCTGGAAGCCAGTCTTCCACCAGCAGCCTTCAGATGAAGATGTAAGCCAGCCCCAAATATATGTTGTCCTTTATAAGACTTGCCTTGGCATAGTATCTGTTCACAGCAGTAAAACCCCAACTAAAAGAGAAGTACTAAGATACCCAGGAAGCAGGATATAGGCTTAGATTTACATGGAAGCCAAGTATGTGGGGAGGGGGCACTGTAGTTGTTTGTATGTAATTCCCACAGAATCCTGTATGTATGTATATATGTATGTATAGACAGGGTCTCACTATGTCATCTTGGCTGGCCTGGAACTCAATATGTAATCAAGGCTGGCCTCCAATTCACAGAGATCTGCTTGTATCTGCCTTGGGTGTACCATCTATCCAGCTTTTAAAATGTACTTACTTTTTGAGACATGGTCTCATCACGTGGTATCATTGAATCCTTTAAACAGTGCTGTTTTATTGGCACTTCCCCATGCCTCCATGTGCACAAGGGACTCGGGGTCAGAGAAAATAGTTTCTCTAAGACAGAGTCGGCATTGTTGAACCTGGACTTCACCAGTTGTGAGACGGTGACTCAAATCCTACATCACTCCTGCGCTCTTTGTCCACCACCATCTCGCTGTGTCACGACGTATTACTGCTGCTGTTGTTGCTGTGGTGGTCTTAGCTTTCTATGCTTCCTGGTTACTGTTTGGGGAAGAGAAGATCAAGAAGATGGGTCTTGACTGCAGAGGGCTCGTTAGTGGGGAAGAACTGGAGATTACAACCAAAGGAACGACCCTGAAGGCTCAGGGAAGTGCACAACTCCAGGGACTAAAGGACACTTGTACAATCTTCATGGCTCAGCCTATGTAATTTTTCTCTGTGCCTCTGAAGTTGGATTCAGGTGCCATCCATTGCTACATCCCCCGGGGCTCACATTGTGCTCTGTTCATGATAGACACTTGAGGACCATTTGTTGAATTCATTCATCTACCCTCCCACCTGCTCATCCATCTGTCATCCATCTGTCATCCATCCATCCATCCATCCATTTACCCATGATCCACTCACTGTTCATCCATCCAACCATCTGACTACTCACTCACATATCCACTCATCCACCCACCCAGACACTTATTATCTATCCATCTACGTGCCCAAGTGCCCATTCATCCAATCAGCTATTCAATATTTATTCATCCATCATCCACCTTCCCACTCAGGTTTTTTTTAATAGTATAGAGTACCAGTAGTGACAACTGGAGGGAACAGATCAAACCTGGCACAGACTGTACTCAAGAAGTGCTCATAGGGGCGAGAGGAACATCTTATGAATAGAAGAGAATGAATGATTGGGTTGACTGAAGGCCTTACTTGTTCCATACCTGGGATGCTTTAAGAAGAAAGCAGGTTTTAAAATTTATTTCCTGTCCTAAATGATATAGCCTTGAGTGAGGCAACTCCAACTCCTGTCCTGCTTCCTCTGGACCCTCCCATGGAGGTGGTGGCAGAAACATTTGGCCCTCCCTCAGCTGGAATCCCAGTATGACAGTGTGGCTCTCCATGGGGGCTTGAGTATGGAGAGAGGGAAGGGCTATTGACTTGGTAGCTTCAAGGTGGCTGAATTCCTGTCTCCTCTGGTGTCTCCCAGGAGGGGTTCTGTCTGAAAGGACCAGGCAAATGTTCTGTGGCCAGAGTGATCACTCACTAGCCCTTTTCTGAGAACAGAAGGTGACAGCATACTTCTCAAGGAGCAAAGGCAGGGTGCTTTGATAGTATGCTTGATCCAATCTACTTGGAGTTGGTGACACATTCAGACTCCCGGGAGGCAGAGGATTTCTTTCCCTTTCCTTGGGCTTTGTGAAGGAGAGGCCCATGTGGAGCTGCCCACTAAGACTGATTTAGCCACAGAAGTCCTTGCATGCTTTGGAATGCAGCTAGGAAAAGCCTCACCAGGACCCAGTGTTTTATTTTCAAAGGGGCTTTGCAAACCTGAATCTGGCCTTAAACTGGAAATGTGTAGACAGCCTAGTAATGGGTTGCTGGGAGTGACAGTCTATTCTCTCTGACCCCTATGGCATAGGTCCTTAGCTGGGTTGTGATAATGGGCTCCTACCAGGGTGCCACCATGAGTCATATTGAGGCCACTGCAACCCCAGAGTGCTTTCTGGTCTTGTCCTGCATGGTTCTCAAACCCTGCTATGGTTTCTTTTGGGAGTGGGAGAACTTGGCAGAAGAGGAGGGGTGAGTGGGCTAGCTTGGGAACTCGGAAGTCATCTTCCCATTCCTTACCCAGACTCCAGCCTCGTAAGTGGAGCAGAGAGTCTCCCATTCTTCCCTGCTGAGACTGTGTGAAGGCCAAATGGACTTGCTAAGGCTCCTATGCAGGGCTTCAAGGAGTGCAGCTGGGGGTTTAATCTAAGTAGAGGTTTCACCACTGGAAGGGGGAGGAGCAAAGGCCCAGCTCCTAGGCCTGGGAAGTGTTCTGACTGGAGGTGTTTTTTTCTTCTGGAAGAGGAGGCATGGCTGCCTTCTCCTGTGGAGACAGGACCCCCCCCCTCCTCCTCTTCCTCCTCGGTGAGGTGTGGAGAGGGCAGGAACCTAGCTGTTTTGCCTTGAGGAAGGAAGTCTTCCTGCCCAGAAACAATAGGAACCTAGCAGAGGGCCCATTCTGTTATACCTGCTAGATCAAGTCCAAGTTCCTTCATGTGCACCATGCATAACCTGACCCTGCCTGTGGGTCAAGTGTCCTTTTCTGCCCATGTTTATAGAAGGTGCAGGCAGTAGGCCCAGGATGATCTGAGTGAGGTTGTTCGAGGGTCACATTGGAGTGGTTCCTATTACAAGGCCAGGCTTGCCCCTGCCCTTGATCTCCCGGCAAAGATTGTCTAAGGCTCTTTGAGGTTATTGAGTCGACACTGTCTGGAGCCATCTTGTTCCCTCGCCCCAACCTCCTGTGCGGGCTGCCTTTTGTCACTGCCACCTCCTAGCTGGCTCAGATGCCGCAGATGTTTAAACAGAACCACGTTCTTTCTTTGGAGGTGACTGAAGTTAGCCACTCAGACAAAGCTGTAGCAATGAGGTGTAAGAGCCAGAAGGACTTGGGAGTATGCAAGGTGAAGCATCATCGTGCTGGGGCTCAACCTTCAGGATTTCTTAAACTCTTAGTGCAGTCCCTACCTACAAATTCCATGTTTCACCCCCCCCACACACACTTCAGGGATCAACTCTCACTGTCTAATGTGTCCCACCGATGTGCTCATCTGTCTCTTTCAAATATTGAGAGCATATAGTGGCTACCTCAAACACAGTGTCTCGGTTCTTCTCCCAGACTGTAGGGTTTGATTCCAGTGTGCCATGACAGGTATTTGTACTAATCTTTTTACTACTGACTCTTGGGCCACCCTTGACCCCTGCTGAAGCCTACACCTTGACAAAGACTATGAGGTGGCAGGCGGTGCTCATGCAGAATGGCTGAGATGAGTTGACTTTGAGCAGGTTTCTGGGTATCTGGTATTGGATCATGCAGAAGTATCCTGACACCTAAGGTTCTTTATCTATTCTCTGGAGCTCTCCAGTTGGCTGAGGAGACGGCTGTAAATCCTTGACAGAGATCTGTGGGAGCCAGGGAGGGCCAGAGCATTTTCATCTGTCTTATGCGATAGTAAAGGTCAGAGACAGGCTTTTCCCTGTAGGACGTGAGACCTTTTCTGGTGCTCAGATCTTCAGCTGGAGGAGTTGGGTAGTAGGAGGTTAAGGAGACAAGGTATCTTAGTGGAAGGCTGACCTGCCTGGGTCCTTGGCATGGGGGCTTGTGGGACATTGTCCTGTGCTCTCAGAACCTGTGTCGTTGTTGGTTGTAAGCCTATAGCTGGGGGGATTTGACCCAGTGATTTCTTCAAGGATGTTGTATCCCATTGCCTCTTCCCACCTCTCTCAGGTTCAGGCTGAGTGCAAGGGTTGCAGATAGGGAAGGCTCCATGTTGGTGGTATCAGCAAAGGTTTGCTAAGGCAGTCTGTCATATCTAGTCATTACAGGCTGGAGGACCTGGACAATGCTCATCTATCTTTTCTGAGTTCTAGAGATGGGAAGCCTCAATGAAGTTTTTTTTTTCTTTGTTTGGTTTTGTTTTTGCTTTTGTTTTTTCCAGACAAGGTTTCTCTGTATAGCTCTGGCTGTCCTGGAACTCACTCTGTAGACCAGGCTGGCCTTGAACTCAGAAATCCGCCTGCCTCTGCCTCTCAATGAAGTTGTTATCCAGGACACATCTCTCTGTAGGTTTTAGTGACATGTAAGCTTTAAGCCTTTCTCCTGGCTTCTATGTTTATTTGGCCATGGGAGCATCAGCATCTTCACACGGTTCTCTCATGTGTCTGTCTAAAAGTTCCTTTATAGGGGCTAGAGAGATGGCTCAGCTGGTAAGAGCACTTTCTGCCCTTCCAGAGGTCCCGGGTTCAATTCCCAGGATATTGGTAACACATGACCACTCTATCTCCAGCTCCAGGGGATCCAATGCCCTCTTCTGGCATCTGTGGACTCTAAACTCACTTGTACACACACACACACACACACACACACACATATATATATATACATATATATGTATATGTGTATATATATACATAATACACATATATCTTATATAATTAAAGTTTATATTATACATAATTTAAAAATTAAAAGTTCCCCTTTTAAATAAGATTACTGGTCATATTGGGGCAGGGGGTCCATGCTATGACCTCATATCTAATTTTGTCTACAGACTGTGCTTCCAAGAAGCTCATATTCTGGGGATAAGGACTTCAACAGGAGAATTTTATAGTTTACCCCATCATTGATGCCTTCTTGACTCAACACTGAGTGACATATTAAGAGTGAGGGAAGCAGAGAGGAGAGGCCGTCCTCTTGAGAGCCTGGTGGGCTAGGTCACTCTTCACACTGGTGGCTCAGTGGTTCACTCATCCGCTTAGTAGCTTGGTTCCTGGGACAAACTCAGGGACCTTGGGGGGCAGGTATTGCTTTAGACTGCTGACCATGATCTGCCTGCTGCCCTCTCCATCTGGCTTGAAGAGCCTCTCTAAATGACTCTTGGGCTCTTTGGATCTCTGCAGTCAGTGGGGGCTGGAAATGCTCTTGATTGATGCCACTGTGGGAGAAGCCACTTTGCCGGCACACAGTTTGAGATAGACGGGCTCTGTTGATCAAGCTGAGAGAAAAATGAGTTTCCAACCTCTCGAGTAATCTCCTGCATGATATGTTCTCAGGGGAGTTAGCAGAGAGGACAGATGTGCGAGTACCTGTGAATATTCAATGACTTCTGGGTCCTTGTTCAACTTCCGAGGGTCACTGTCCTCTTGGGGGTACCATGGCTATTGTCACAGTTATCTCATGTCAAACTAAGACAATGTATGTATAAAATAGTGAGGGCCACTTTACTATGACTTCTGACGAATTGAAACACACTTGCTAGCCCACTGTTAAGTCTGCACTAAAGGTAGGTCTCTGGCATATTATGACTTGGCTCAGTGGGTGAATACTTTCTCTAAGACTTTGCCATTTTTTTTTCTCCCTATTTGCTTCTGGTTTTAGAAATACCCAAAAGGTCATGGCTCCCTGCAGACTCTTATAAATTATCTGTCATAGCATGCTGTTAGAACTTGGACACTTGGACAATATGCTATTTTAAGTGATTGTTCCTTGACATTTTGGATGTGTGCCTTGTTTCCATGTGACTGATGGTAGAGCAGATAATGAAGGGTTTGCAACCCATCAAGGTTTTGGTTCTACTATTATTTTCCTTGCCAGTTTGTTTACCTGGAACCATGTGATGAAGCAGCCTGCTGTGTCCAACTGCGTATTCGTGACAGCCGTAAAGTGCGTGACATTTATATTTACATAGAGATTTGTGTACAGACTATTTTGTATGTGTGTCTGTGTGCATATGTGTGTGTGTATGTGTGTGTGTGTGTGTGTGTGTGTGTGTGTGTGTGTATGTCTGTGTGTGTGTGTTTGAATGCAGAGGTCAGAGGAGAATGTCATGTGTCTTGCTCTATCATTCTCTGCCTAAGTGCCCTGACACATACTCTCTTACTGAACCTGAGGCCTAATATTTCATATAGACTGGCCATCAAGTCCAAGGGATGTTCATCTCATTACCTGTCAGTGCTGGGATTATAGATACAAGTACAAACACACCCAGCTTTTCCGTGGGTGCTGGGGATTCGAACTCAGGTCTTCATCCTTGCACAACAGGAGCTTTCGCCTCCTGAACCATCTCCCCAGTCTCCAATCCTGTTTCATATACAGGTTTTCCTTGTATATACAAGCCCACACTTGCTTGTAGTCCTTATTTCTGTGACACTGAAGAACTAGGACTGATGCACTTAGGAACAACTGAAGGGAACTGGGACTTTATGCGACTGGAGCATTTCCCAAGGAGAAGTTTGTTTTCTTTTTTGATCATTCATTTTCAGTTTGTGTTGTATTGTCCATCCTTCATGGACAGCCCTAAGGAGCCTCTGACTCTAACAAACTGATGCACGCACATTAAATTACCGGCAATTACCCTCTTTTATGGTGGAAAACCTACAAAAGGTGGCCTCTCTAGCAAAGGTTTCTGATGTCAAGGTTGGTAGAAATATGAAGATCCTTTCAGGAGGAAATTTTTAACTTTATAATCATTGAAAATGGAAAGGGAACACACTTGAAATGCATTATAAGGGATGGAGGGGAAACTGTGATTGGGATGTATTTTTGAGAGAATCTATTTTCAATAAAAAAATGTTTTATTTACTTTGTATTTGTGTGTGTGTGTGTGTGTGTGTGTGTGTGTGCGCGCGCGCGCACGCGCAAGTCAGAGTTCACTCGTCTTCTTTCCACTAGGTAGGTCCCAAGAATTAAACTAGGGTTGCCAGGCTTGGTGGCAAAATGCCTTTATCCACTTGACCATTTTGTCAACCCCAGTCTCCCCTTTTTGATGACAGGCCTTTGGCTGTCTTTGTGGGGAGGGACCAGATGATTGCCACACTCTCTTAACCACACCAGCCGCTTTGAGTACATACATCAGGCCTGTCAGTGCCTAGAGAAGCTGGAGAAGCCGGGAGGGCAGACGAGCTTTGTCAGTTCCCAAGTTGGAAGGTTCAGCCCACACCAACGTATCGTTTGTATTTAGATGGTGTTTGGGGGGACGGGTTCTCCCGCACTCTTGCAAGGCTGCTTGTCTAGCCTGCTGCAGGCATCCACATGTCTCCACCTCCCCAGTGCTAGGGACTGAAGTCAGGTCTTCCTGTTTGCATGGCAAGAACTCTGCCAACTGAGGTTTTCCTCAGCTCCCAAATTAGACGTTTACATTGACTTCTTATGTGTTAACGTCAATCCTAATGTGGAGGAACCCTGTGATGGATGCCCACGATGTATCTTCTTGGAGTGCATGCTTTTTTTAAGCTTCTGTCTTTGAGCTCCGAGGGGGTGTTTTGGAGACGCTGGGGCTGCTTTCAGTTAGACCAGACTTGACAGATCTAGAGGTGTCACCTAGAGACCACAGGGATGAGGTGTCAGGACTAGCAGAGGGCTCTGAGGCTCTGGAGGGGCAAAGCCACAGTCAGAGCAGCCAGTCAGGAATGCCTGGAGCAGAAGCTCAGTCTGCCTCGGCTCTGGCGTGAACAGAATGGAGACAGGGCCGTGTCTGGTCTCTCAAGATGAAACTGAAGAAGAGAGGGCGAGGAGACCATGGTTGAAGAGCATCACAGGTTCATCTGGGGGTCTCCTCCTTGGGTGACCTTGGGTGAGCCCTTACACTCTTTGCCCCCTGGGATTATGTGGTGATGGAGTGAGGTGATGTGTGACACCCAGGCAGGGGAGTGTCCTGTTCGGAGAGTCTTTGTGCTATGCTCATGAGCTGGAAAGAGCCACCTCTGCAGGCTCACAAACTGTCCTCACACACAGTGCTGCGAGAGGTCTGTCTGAACATCCTCTTCTCCCAGAAGGGTCAGGGCGACCTCCAAGTCTGGGACGGGTTTGGCCTTGGTCTGTTTGGTCTTATCGTGGCTTCTCATGTCCTGCTTTCCAAAACACATCACTCATCTCCTCCGACATGGGCTGATTGGACGCTGGGCTCCAAGGCTACCAGTGGCAGACAGCACTTGCCCACTCCTCTATCTTGAGCCCTGTCTGTATTAGCATCGGAAGTGTCCAGCTGAACGCCCTTGGGAATTGAAGTTGCCAGTGCTTTGTCAGCAGAATCCATTGGGCAGGACTTCTGGAAAAGCAATTGTCTCCTGGTATGGCATCTTCCTTGCTTTTATCCTTTGCCCTTACTCCTCCTCCTGGTCAGGAGTAGGGAGCAGTCTCCTGTCTGCAAATGGCTGAAGAAGCGTTGGTCATTGAAGTCATTACAGGACAGACCTCAGAAGGTCAAGCCACCAGGGCTGGGTTCTCAGTCCGTGCAACCTGACCTGACTACCCCTAAGGGAGTGTTTCCCTACACTCTTGTCTGACAGCACACAGATGTCTGAAAACCATGTTGCAGAAGTCCCGGTGGGCACTGTTCTGATAGGATGCAGGCTTGTAGCTTCTTTGCATCAATGCCAAATTCTCACACACACACATTCCTTATGGGAGAACACTTTCCTAATGTATCCCAGATGGTAACTTACGAAGTACACACATCCTAGCTGAAAGCAGTGAATTCCTGGATTAGTTTCCATCAGTCCCCAGAAACCATGTCAAAAGCCAGGTATTGTGTTGGATGTCTGTAATCCAATCCTTGCTACTGTGAGATGGAAGGCAGAGACAGGACACTGACAGGAAGCTTGTGGACAGGCTGGTCTGCAGTACACGGCATGCAGAGAGACAAGAAAGACCTCAAGAAGGTGCAATCCCAGAGCCTGAAAGCTGACCTCTGACCTCCACAGGACCTGGTTCCCAGGGTGCTGTGGTACTCACAGGCCTCTCTCTACTAAAGAAATTGTTTAAAGGAAAGAAAGGTATTTCAGCTCTAGCTCAGATCTACTGAAACAGAATTTTAACAAGACACCTCGGGCATTCCTACACATATTAAAGTTGACCTTTTGCAAGCCAGGAAAAAAGTCAGGTTAAGTCTATGTTAAATTTTAAACTAAAATTTAAGTGAGTTACATTGAAAATCATGTGATGCATAAGAAGGAAAACAAGGGACAAATAAGACATAAAATTCAGACTGGGCATTGTGGCACAGGACTTTAATCTCAGCACTGGGGAGGCAGAGACAGGTGGATCTCTGTGAGTTCAAGTTCATCCTGCTATACAGAGTGAGTTTTAGGACAGCCAAGGTTACTTAGGGAGATCCTGTCTTAAAAAAAAAATAGCATAAAGTTCTGGTTCTTGACCACTTGGGACAATGGACTACGTAAAGCATGTGAGGGTGTTTGCTGGTGGGAACCAGGCCTCCATTGTACACCAAGTCACCAAGTCTACAACATCCATCTATACAAATATTCTTTGCATCTATTTAAATAGAACACACACTATTTTTAAAAACAAAGAGCCTAGCGGGCCATGGAGATGGCTCAGTTGGTAAAGCACTTGTTTTGTAAACATGAAGACATGAATTTGATCCCCAACATCTACATGAAAGCCACATGTGGTGGTGATGCATGTCTGTAATGGCAGCACTGGGGAGTCACAGACAGCAGGATCCCCAGGGTTCACTGTTCCCCAAGTCTTGCTGACTTGGCGAGCTCTAAGTTCATTCAAAGCCTTGTTTCACAAACTAAGGTAGTAAGCGATTGAAGAAGACACCTGACATTGACCTCTGACCTTCATGTGCACTTGCACACAGGTGTACACAATGAGCGTGTACACACACAAACAGAAGGAAGGAAGGAAGGAAGGGAAGCAGGAAGGAAGGGAGGGAGGAAGGAAGAAAGGAAGGAAGTGAGTTAATGTGAGAGTTACTTGGAGGAAGAAGAACTGGGGTTGGCCTGGAAGGTTGGGGAGCCTGGCGTCTGTAGGGTAAAAGCTGCCCTAGCTGCCCTGGGTCAGAGACACTATGTGCCAGGCTATCCATCTGGCCTGTGGCTGTCAGCTAGGGGAAGCATTACTCAGGACTAGTGTGAAGGGTAAGCAGGTGTCTCTGGTTGCCTCTTAATTTACTGACTCAGAAGATAGCTCATATGGTGTCCTGCTACCCATATGGCTCCTTACAGATCTCCCTGTGACCGTGTGTGTGCAATTTATAAAAATTACCTGTGGTTGAGGCCAGAGAGATGGCTAAGTGGTTAGAGCATGTGCCGCTCTTTCAAAGGATCAGGGTTTGTTCCTGGCACCTACATGGTGCAAGCCACCTTTAACTCCAGTTCCAGGAGGTCTGATGCCCTCTTCTGGCCTCTGCATGCATTTGACGCTCATGCGCGCGCGCACGCGCGCGCACACACACACACACACACACACACACACACACACGAAGCCACAACACTCAGACACAGAAAAAAAAATGTTTTAAAAATTGCTTGTGATCATTTGCATAAGCAAAACCCAGTAAAGTCAGAGGATCCAAATTCGGAAGAAGAAATAAAAGTGCCTAACATTTTGTTTCACCCAATATACCTTGTTCACATGTTAGTGCATTCCCTTCCAGCTTTCCCCCTGTATATTAGTGAACAAGAGAGCATGTGGTACTTGGAAGGAGGAGGATCAGGAGTTTAAGGTCAACTTTTGCCATATGGTGAGTTTGAGGCTAGCCTGGGCTAATGAGATGCATCTCAAACAAACAACTAACAATTGTGTAATGTGCTAAAGGTGTGTGAGTGTCGCAGCTTCTGACCTGAGTGATACTCTCTGCTACTACTGTTTCACGGGTTCTGCTATTTGACTATCTCACCTTAAAAGTGTACAAGCCAACCGTGTTAATGAGTTAACACTAGCAAGAATAATGTGGAAAAATGTTAATTTTTTTTCCCTTGGAAAGTTTTGGCAAGGATCTGATATTCAGAGTCATTAATTGTCTTTCCTACCCGCTTCTGCTTGTCTGTAGGAGAACTTCCTCAGAGACACGCATGCTATTTACGTGTGCTCTATGTTGGGTGATGGGTAAGATCTCTTGCAAGGAATTCTGTTATTGAGAAATTGTGGTGCACTCGGTGCGTGGTAGGGGTGGAGGGTCTCTGAAAATTATACTCATGGTCCGTTGTAGCCAGAGACATAAAAGTGTTCATGGTTTCCTTGACTGGGACCCGTGTCTCAAGGGCAGAGTTCATAACATTGTTGCTTTGAGCAAACGCCACTGAATCCTTATCTCTTCTTAAACTGTGATTGTAAGATCCACCACAAACTGTATCAGTGTGTGTGTGTGGGGGGGAAAACCAAACCAAAATACAACACAACGCAACAACAAAACTGTAGCAGCTGGGTCATCCTGACCTAGAACTGCCTGGAATGCTTCTAGTTGTGGCAGCTGACAGTGCTGAGTCACCTAGGCAGCCCGAGCCCTCTTTGGTGTAAGCGTTCATAATCAGACTCATTGTTTCCCAGCTTGGGACACTTGCCTGAGCTTGTCTGGCTCTGTAGGAGGAGGGAGATGGTGCATCTTCCAAGCAGTGAGCTGTGTCCACGCTTACCTGCCTTAGTGGGTACCGAGGGTGTCATGTTACTGGTGCTGGAGATCTGGTGGGACAGGGGTGTGGCTTATGCAGTTCGTTGTAGACCGTTTCCATGTAAATTGCCTTTGTAGAGCATCTAGAACATGACAGGGTTCGTCAAAGGTTTGGCAGGATTTCACTATCTTTTAAAACACTTCAGCTCAACAGTTCTCTAGGAGTATTTTAGACTTCATTTTGCCGAGAAAATGAAGGCTCTGGGGAGTGGCCACTCATCCCCACTGTATATCAGGTGCCCCTAAATGTTTATCTGAATGAGAGTAAGAGAGCAACAAAGTCAAACACTAGCGGAAGAAAAAGACCTTAAGGAGAGATGACATGGACCTAGAGTGGGTCCCAACAGTTCAAAGGTTTCTTTGTCTCCAAAATGACCCAGTTTTTAAGTTCTAGGTTCAAAAGACAGAAGGTGGGGGTTCAACATAGGCAAATAACACAAGACAGATGAGGAAGTGTGTTTATGACTGACAGAGGGATTCATAATCTTCAGTTTAAATAATGGACAGGGACTGGAGAGATGGCTCAGTGGTTCAGAGCAATGGCTTCTCTTGCAGAAAACGCAAGTTTGATTCCCATAACCCCCCGTGACGGCTCACAGCCATCTGTATCAGCACCAGGGGATCTGACCCCCTTCTTCTGGCCAGCCTGGGCACCAGATACACACATGTGGTACACAGACATACATGCAGGCAAAATACTCATACACATAAAAGAAGTTAACCTTTAAGAAAAGGACGGATACTGAGGGCAATCACTGCTAAGTACGTCATTCTACTTAATCCCCACAGAGCCCCCATAAAGCATCCTTATCTTCATGCACAGCCAAGGAGGCCGGAGGGCAGAGAGGCATGGGATCTGCCATGGCTCGCAAGGTAACAGTGGGTGAGAAGGATGGGACTGGACCCCAGGCAGAGATGTCCCAAAGCTGCCCTGGAGAGAATTTTCCTGTAACCTATGAGAGAGGTGGACATTTCACTGTGAGATCTGAACTTTTATTTTGTATTTGAAAGAGGAATGAGACCAAGAAAGAAGGGGCTTCAGAGCTTTCTTTCTTTCTTCCTTTTTTTTTTTTTTTTTTTTTTTAAATAATTTAATGTATTTTAATAGCAAACTTACAGGAACAGCACAGAAGACAGACAACATTAGAAACATGTACTTGCGTGTAGGACAACTCAGTTGGAAAAGTGTAGTGAATGGATAGAATCTAGTGTATGATAAAAATGCTACAAACATCATTTGGTTGCCATCAATAAAAAATTTACTTTTTTTTTTTTTTATAAATATCTAAATGCTGGCATTATTCAGAAAACTTTAGCAGGTTTATTTATAATTGTTATAAAGTTGAACTGTTGAAATGTGTTCACTGAAGCATTTTGCTTGCATTAATGCTTTACATCTTGCATTTATATGAAAGATTCACACACAAATGAACGTGGAGAAACTGCCAATATCTGATTCTGTTCCCTGTGTTTCTACTGGTAATCATATACTTAGGTACCTTTGACCCCATGGAAAAAATATCTAACATTCAGAACTACTGATATCAGGAAGAAGAGGAAAATAATTTTTTTTTTTTTTGAGAATGAAATGTTTTCCCTCATAGCAGACCCTTAAGCACATTCTCCGAGTATGTGGCATGCTAGCTGGATATCTTTTGGCATAATTGTTACACTTTTGGCATGGATAGCACCCAGGTTGGTTGATATCTTCAAAAAGGTCAACCAGATAGGATTCACTTGCCTCCTGCAAAGCACCAATGGCTGCACTCTGGAAGCGTAGATCTGTTTTGAAGTCCTGAGCAATTTCTGGTACCAGATGCTGAAAGGGGAGTTTGCAAATCAGAAGTTCTGTAGACTTCTGATAGCATCTGATTTGACGGAGTGCCACGGTACCAGACCTGTAATGGTGAGGCTTCTTCACCCCTCCAGTAGAGGGCGCACTCCTGCGAGCAGCTTTTGTAGTCAGTTGTTTCCTGGTGCTTTACCACCTGTGGATTTGCGGGCAGTCTGCTTTGTAGGAGCCGTGGTATGGGCACCTCTTACTTACCCCTCTTCTTCTGCTGGAGCTCAGCAAGCGAGAGGCTGCGCTGGTGTTAGAGAGTGGCGGCGGTGCAGCGAAAACTGTGAACACAGACAGAGCTTTCTTTCATAGAACCAAACCTCAAGTATGGGTCCTGCTTCCAGAAGAGAGTCAGTGCAGAGAGCCAGGCAGGTGGGAAAAGTTCTCAGGTTAGGGTGGGAGTTTGTGGAGGTCTTGTTTGTTTTTGTCGCTTTTGTTGTTAAAGCCAAAGCTAGCTTGTTGTCATCCTAGCCTTGCCTTTGTTCTTCACATAGGTGCATAAATCAGAAACTTTTTTTTTTTTTTTTTTTTTTTTTTTTTTTAAATCTCAGACTGGCCTTGAACCTGCTGTGTAGCATCAAAGATGACTTTGAACTCCCTACCCTCCTGCCTCTAGGGTGCTGGGATCATGGGCACAGAACTATACTTGGCTTCTGCTGTGCTGGGCCTTGAACCCAAGCTCTGTGCATGGCAGACAAGCACTCTACTAGTAACTCACTGCAAGAATACAGATACTCTTTCTTACTCCAAGGGGGCGGGGAATACAGATGTACAGTCATTTATGCTATAGTACGACACAGGCGTTCTTAAAAATCATTGCGCCACAGGAGACTGTGATAAAAACCTACATTTATTGGGATGAGGTTAAGGACACAGGTCATCAGCGGCACATTTTTAAAAGAGATAAAATACTAATAAAAGGTAGCGTGTCTTACACATGTGAAAATGGTTAGGAAAAAAAAAAAAACAAACCCCAACGAACCCCACCGTGAATGCAAAATGCTATCTTGAAGGGCACAGGTAAATTCGATGGAGCCATACACATGTATGTGGCCACTGCAAGCAGCCTGTGTTACTGTGGTATAGAAGAAGAAAGAAGCTGTAGAAATCTGTGGAATGTTTTAATACCCCATGTACGGGGTAGATCTTATAGCTGTATACTTGCTGGAGTAGCCGGTGGGTCTTGAAGTGTGTTGATACTGGCATAATTTGTGTGTTTCTAGGTAGCTCAGCCCAGCTAGGTGCCGTGTAGATCCACTTGCTTCGTATATCAAAATCACGCCCATTTAAAAGCTTAAAAACAAACAGATTCGATCATCTTGTGTCTATCCATCAGTCTGCCTGTCTGCCTGACTGCCTGTCTGTCTATCAATCATCTCTCTGTCTGTCTGTCTGTCTGTCCGTCCGTCCGTCCGTCCGTCCGCCCGCCCCACCCATCCATCTATCTATTTTGAACAGGCACATATTCATGCCTTTGTGAGATCTACATAATGCCTACATGTTCTGCTCTCTCAGAGCACTCAGCCTGTGTGCTTGGCTGTCTCCCCTAACATGGAGGGATCTGCAAGAGAATGTAGGGGTGTCCATCTGGTGTCAATCAAAGTGCCTGGGAATAAAAGAGATCTGTACAAGTGCTTGGCCCCTGAGCTCCAGCCTCACACGACAAAGAGTATTCGGAAGGGCTTATTTGCAGTGGGTGTCTTTCACTAGGAAAGAAGAAGGAGAAAAGGAAGTGGCCAATGCCTTTGTGAGATCCACAGCAGCCATATGAAAGTCAACAGAGAACTTGTGGGAATTGGTTCTCTCCTTCCACCATGTGGGTCATTGCGGACTGAACGCAGGTCGTCAGGCCTGGCAGCAATCGGCCTTCTCCTCCGAGCTCTCCCACGGGTCCTAAAGCTAGATAGTTCTTTAGTGATGATTGCAGGAGGGGTCAGGTGTGATGGATGTGAAGGTGGAGATTCATTATCAGACCAGACATTTACCTTTCTGTTTGCTAATGTCTTTCCAGTTGGCTACGTTTCTAGAAGGAAGGACAGCTCTCTCTGCTCTTTGATCCTGGCACCTAGCCCACAGGATGACAGTTGGTCGAGTTCTATATAAATGAAAGGTAAATAATTTGTTTATTGATTAAAATGGATTGAATGATTCCTTTGCCACTCTGAACCCCAGAATTCTGGAACTCACTAATTCAAGGGAAGGGGCTGAGCACACTCTAGCTGGACAGGGATACTAGAGCCTTGACTTTCCCTAAGCAGTCCCCAGGCTTACCCCAGTTCTGTGTACACTATTTATTTTGTCTTCTTAACTTTCTGACTATGCCCAATAATTTTGTAGGTTTAGAATATTTTTCCTGAATATGGAGTATTTGAAGTGTTCATGGTTTTTGTTGTTGTTGTTGTTGTTGTTGTTTTCATTGTTGCTTTGAACTCTTTGCTCCTCCTTTCCCCATCCCCCTTTCCTTCTTTCCTAGTGAAAGACACCCACTGCAAATAAGCTCTTCCGAATACTCTTTGGCTTGTGAGGCTGGAGCTCGGGGCCAAGCACGTGCACAGATCTTTTTTGTTTCCAGGCACTTTGATTGGCGTGGGATAGACACACCTACATTCTCTTGTGGATCCTTCCATGTTAGGGGAGACAGCCAAGCACACAGGCTGAGTATTCTGAGAGAGCAGAACATGAGTAGCAGCCTATACCAGGAATAGCAGATCTGTGAAGGAAGTAGGTGGGGGGGGGGGGGGGGGGGATTCTGTTCAGTACCGGAAGCAGGTCCACCATACCTTGGAAGTGGTGCTTGAGCTGGGTATTGAAGAATGAGTAGGAGTTCGTGTTTTGGATAGAGAGTAAGTGCTTTGTGGCAGTGCAGGGGTGAGCACACAGCAAGGCAGGGGAGTGCAGCTCCCATCTTCAGGAAGCATCTGACGGGGTGCCGGGTGCCGGGTGCTGGATGGCAGCATCTCCATGAATGTTCCTGTGGAGCTTCGTGTCCTAAAGTGATCTGGAAATTGCTCAGGGACACGATTAGTCAAACTCAAGGCATGTTTACTTGTTGATGGTGGTTATCATTGGTCTCTGGAGCCTTCTGTTGAGTAAACAGAGACTGTGGTGCCTCTTGAAGGCCATTCTGCTAGTCTTTGTGGTTGAGAGTGAAAAATAAAAGCTGATGTGGTAGCAGCTGGCGTGATGGCTGTGCCCATGACCTCAGTGTTCTGTGTATGTGGAAGGGGCTTTTCCAGGGCAGTGCAGCATTTGAGATGGAGAAGGACGGGGGTGGGGGGTGGGGAGGTGGGCTGAGATTTAAATCAGGAGGACAATTTGCACCACACCCTCAGCAGCACTGCATGGTGGTAGCAGGATTGAGGGGGGAGGCTCTCTTTGCCTTGCCATCACCTGCAATGCCTCCCCTCCCGATGCAGGTCACAAGTCTATCTTGATAGGGAGGGAAAAGCAAACTTTGCTTTGCTAAATTTCTTTGTAGGCTAATGTAAGCCAACTTCAAAAGTTAACTGGGGGGGGGGGGGCTGGAGAGATGGCTCAGTGGTTAAGAGCACTGACTGCTCTTCTAGAGGTCCTGAGTTCAATTCCCAGCAACCACATGGTGGCTCACAACTGTCTGTAGTGGGATCTGATGCCCTCTTGTGGTGTGTCTGAAGACAGTTACAGTGTACTCATATAAATAAATAAATCTTTAAAAAATATTAACCGATTAGAGAAAAAATGAGAAACACCTATAAACACTTAAACTCGTTTGTGTAGGGATGACTGAAGTGGGTTTTCTGTCCGTCCCTTTGTAAGTTTTGCATATCCCCAGGCTGAGAGCTTATCGGTGATGGTCATGGCTTTGCCCCTGCCGTGCCTGGTGTTATAGTGGTCTAGGAGCTTCTATAAGTACTCTGTGCATAATAACTTACCGAATCCACACAGCACCCCTCAAAAACATGGTTTGTTTGTTTGTTTTCAGGTTTAGGAAACTGAGGTGCATTATGGTTAACTTGCTCAAGGTTGAATGTCTAGGGTACAAACCCAGTCCTGGACCTGGAGTGCTGTTTAATTGTCTCTGTGTTACAATCGAGATATTACAGTAATCAGAATATAGTATAATATATGTCTAAACACATATAATAATTTAAAGGATACAATATATAGCCATGGAATTGTTATGTTATATATATGTCTGTGTACCATTTCCGTATGATGCCCACAGAGGGCAGAGGAGGGCATTAGATTCCCCTGGAACTGGAGTTACAGGTAGTTGAACACCACCATGTTGACGCTGAGAATTGAACCTGGGTCCTCTGCAGGAGCAGCAAGTACTCCTAGCCACTAAGCCATCAGTCCAGTTCCACAGTAGCAGTGTTAAATCCTTTTCGTTTTTCTCCCTCTGTTTCTCCGTTTCTCTCTCACACCCTTTCTCCTTCCTTCCACCCTCTCTCCTTTCTTCCTTCCTTCCTTCCTTTCCTTCTTTGTATTTCTGTATGAGGACTGAACTCACAGCTTCTAGGTAAGCCATCCATCCCTGAGACATAGCCTCAGCCCATAAATCCATCTCTGGCTCAGTGGTACAGCTTAAGAGGTTATTTGCAATGCCTTTATTGTATGTGGGGGCTGTAGGCTTCTTGAGATAGTTCTCCTTCTTAGACATTTCTTTAGCTCCCAGTGTCCCAGAAGCACCAACAGTGCTCTGGCGGAAGGTCACAGGGGAGGAATCATGTGTGGTGGCCTTTCTCCAACCTCCTTTGAAGATTAGTGATGAGGACAGAGACCCCACAAAGCTGCCTCAGGGCTCCTGAATCGCCCCAAGCAGGACCACCAGGGGGCGCTGCTTCACAGTTGACAAGAAGTGTAGGACTGCGTTTCTGGACCCTACCCTTTTTATGATCATTGCTTAGGTAGGACTGGGGGTAACGGGGACACGCAGATGTGTGCGTGTCTTAATTCCACCCTTTGGTACCTGGCACTTTGTGGGGGTGGCATTTCGAAACATCTAGGAACTGCCTTTGCTGACTTGAGCAAGATTAAGAATAATCCAACTTTTAGACTTTGTCACATAGGTAAATGACATTGAAATCCCCAACATGCATTCAAGTAAGTCATCGTTGTAGGCAAACCAAAGTTAAAGTTGTCTACCACAAGTAGAGTTGTCTCTCATTCCCTTCCTTCCTTTTGCAGTTAGGATTCAGTTTAGAGTCCTGGATTCATAGAAGAAATGCAGAGAGGGCTCTAAATACCAGCTGGGTTTTGCTCAAAGATTTGCATGCAGTAAAACCAAAAACGATGCAGATGAAAGAGTTGACGTATGTCCTTAGGGCCAGGGAGACACTCAGTGGGTGAAAGCATTTATAGTGTAAGACTGACCATCTGAGTTCAGATCCCCCGAAAACCCATGAATAAGCCAGGTCTAACCAACTAACTAACTAACTAACTAACTAACTAACTAAAAACTATGCCCCCTTGTGATTCTCCCGGTGCTAGGGTGCACCCTGTGTTTAGGAGTCAGTGATTCTGAGGGACACTGCTTGCTTCTGGTTCACGCCAGTGCTGACACGGAGCCAGTCAAGCTCTGACCGCCACCCTTTGTTCTCCACACTAGCATACTTGGTTTCATACTCCCAAGGACAGACACTTCTATGTTGTTGAAAAAAAAAAAAAGACCACTGCCTGTGATTTGACCAATGGATTGTTATGTACCTGCCGGGAGAGCGCTGTGACCCATAAGCGCTTCAGTTCTGAGAACATTGACCCAGCAGGTGTGGGGCAGATGGAGCTCTGAACTGCCAATTCCCCTTTCTTTTCTGTGGGAAGTGGTTGCGCTGTGTGGCTGCAGATACCAGCTCTGATACCAATCCGTGTCAGGGCTCCTTAGCTATAGTGTCAGGTCAACCTCCTTCCCCCTCCCCCACCCTCCGGCTCCCTGCCATGCTTCAGGGTGGAAGAGAGCAGCCCATTCCATCCTGTCCTGTCCCGTGTCCTGTTCTCCCAGGCAGATCAAAGGTGCCGGCTGAGGGAGGCGGGTGAGCCACTTCGTGCTTCCTGCCATTAATGGGGATTTGCAACCTGCTCTTAGCTTGTTGGTTTAGGGGCTGCCTGAAGACCAGCTTTCTGTAAGGTATGCTGGATTTGACTTTGGGGTTGAAGAGGTCTGTGTTGGCTCTTATTTATTTATGACAGCATTGCCTGAGATAAGCAGATTAGCTGAGGGTATTTGCCTTTTGTAAGGTAAGGGGGCGGGGGGAGTACATAACCAGAGAGAAGCACACTTAATTATGTCTTTGCTATTCTTTGCCTTAGTATCTAAGAAGGAGGTAAATGATTTGTTTTATGCAGGGTGGATACAAAAGCCCCAGTCAGAACAATCACAAAGGGCAGGCTAAGGAGACTTAAGACACTTTTGGAGCCTGCCTGGCTGGCCCTGGAGAGCGGGCTTTCCAGTGACGTCTTCTGGGCTTTGTGATTCCATTCACTGCTCTCTATGCCAGAATGAAAAGCTGCTCTTTTTGTCCTTGTTTTTGAGAGCACTCTGAAGATCTCCAAAGAATCACCCTGACCTTCTGTGAACAGATGTCTACAAAGGGTGCAGTAGATCTGTGGAGTTTCCTCCCAGGCTGGGCAGGCTCAGGGGAGGGCTTGCAGCTTGGTTACCAGCCACCTTCTCAGCCCACCCTCCCCCTTCCTCCATAGCACCTGTGGAGTTCATGAATTCCTGCAAGACAGACCAGGGAATATACATTCGAATGCCTCCGTTTCCTGCCGGCAGGGCCGCCAAAGAGTTTATGGGATGCAATTCTGCAGTTTAGTGCCTTTATTGCCATATCATATATTCAGGACTTGCTACTGCTATAGCACTGAAGCCACTAAGCCTGCTGGGAATGGCTGGGAGGGATGAGCATGCCATCCTCAGAGGGAATTGCTTTGTTCCATTCTATTCTTCCAAACTTGGCTCTCCAGTAGGCAAGATGGCTCAGAGGGTGGAGGCGTTTGCTGCTGAGGCTTACAACCTGAGTTCCATCCACCAGGCTCACATGGTGGAGGAGATAGCTGACCCCTGCAGGTTGTCCTCTGGCCTCCACATGCACACTGTGGTGTGTACACAAGCAGGCAGGCATTTATGCACACACAAACTTATACATGTACAGATTCACAGACTTTGGGCTCTTGGGCCTTAGAGCCCTCCTTTTTCTGTTGTCTGGAGGATCCTTCTATTTGGAATTTGTTCAAAAGTTGGAACATAGAGTCTGAGTTAGTGGTGGGTAGAGTGTGGGGTCTCTACTGAGACTTTGGGTGGTCTGTGGCCCCGTGGCTGTCTCTTGTTCTCCTCATGTATATGGTTCTGGAAGGCGAGTTTAGATAGATTCTGAGGGAAGTGTCTCCAGAAAAAGCTAGAACTCAGGGAGGCCTGAGGATGATTTGGGCTGCATTCAGAACAGGCAGGGCATGCCGAGGGTTGAGAAGATTGAGAAGGGAGGCCAGTGGGGAGCCATGCATAGGCTCTGGCCTTGGAGCCTAGCCTTTCTTCTCAAGGTAAAGGGGCGATTGGACAGTGGTGAGGATATATGGGACTGGGCCCCATGACGCCTCATGCAGGGAATATTTTAGTCCTGGGTGAGGACTTGGAGGGTTAGGAAAGCCTGCTTTGCTGCTGTCAGGCACGCCAGTCTCGAGCTGCTTCTCCATATTTTCTGCATTGCTGAGACCACTGTGATCTTACACAGGGCTTTATGTTCTCCGCACACACTCTTCCTCGTCTCTCTATGCAATCTCACTTGGTTTCCCTGCACCTTGGTGGCTCCACGGGGCTCTTTCAGAAGGCTGGAATTGTGTCAGGAGGCCTGGTTAACCTGAAAGAGAGAGTTTCCTGCTCCCCTTTCCCTTTCTCTGGGAGGTGACCTCTGCCCCTACCCATCACCAAGGTAACACGCACCATTGATGCTCACACCGACTACTTGTATGGGCTGCGTAACTGGGGCTGCGTAACTGAGGGATGTCTTGGAACAGGATTGCAACCTATCCATGTTCTCTTAGGTTAAGGCAGGAATGAGACGCTTCCACAGTGCACCAGGCTTAGATCCTGGAATCGCTGGACTGTTGTGTCAAACTGGGAGAATGATCTTTGCTTCTTACAGGAACAGAGCAGGCGGGGTGGGGAGGGGGCAGGCCAGCCCAAGCCATAAGCCATCTGTGGCTTGAGAACCCCAGCTATCTGAACTTGGGCTTTGAGACTCTTGAGGCAAGCTGTGCCATCTCTAGAAACCTGGGGTGGCCTGGGTGGTGGAGAGAGAACCTTCCTCCATAGATTTCAGGCGCTGAGGGAGATGGGGACAGGAAGAGTTTGAGTAAACTTCTTTGCTGCAGTCCGCCTCTGTTCTTCAGGGGAGCTGGTAGCCATAGATGACATTTGGAGAATAGATCCAGGCCCGTGTGGAGATGCAGGCAGCTTACTGGGGGTCGGGGAGGAGGAAAACTGGTGGTGATTTTTGGATGAAGACTTAGCTGAAGGAGGACCATACCAGAAACAGCGGGTGAGAAACGCTGTGTGTGCTCTGGAGGGAGGAACGTGTACCTTGTTCCCTGATGCTCAGGAAAAGTCCTCTCAATTGTGGTTGGAGCAAAGAGCAATAAGATCTTCCGGTATGACCCAGGGGTGTATGTGGGGGGAGAGAAAAGTCAGCCAGAAGACTAATTAGATTGTAACAGAGCGTCATCCTAGGGACATCCTGAGGACCTAAGTTATAGCCCAGCTGTGCTCATCTGACGTGGGTTGCACCTGAATGTTATCAACCCCACACTCCATCGTCCAGAGCTCTCTGTCATCTTCTCTCACTCCTGCCTCTTCTGAACAGTTAGTGTTTAAGGTCTTCAGCAGCCTAGCGCCATGGGACCTAATGAGAACAAATGTAGGTATATATTCATATGTATGTATATATATGGCATATCTACTGATTTATAAATTTAACACATGGATTAGAATGTCATTAAGTATTACTTATACTATAAAACATAAATTATGGACGGGGGAGATGACTCAGTTGATAAAGTGCTTGCTGTGCAAGCATGAGGGTCTGGGTTTGCATCCTAGGGATCCACCGAGAAAGCTGGGTATCATGGCATTGTCTGCAATCCAAGCACTGGGGAGGCAGAGCCAAGAGGATTCATATAGCCTATAGCCTTGTTGATCAAGTGTAGATGCTGACCTTCACAGAGATGTTGAGCACGTGGAGAGTGACAGAAGAAGATACTCAACAGGACTTCTAGCCCCTATACAGGGACACACAAGCATGCATTGCATAGCCAAAATATTAAAAAAAATATGTACTGAAAAGTGATGGAAGTGAGCTAGGTTTACTAGCTAAACTGAAGGCTTGTGTTTCTGTATGTTCTTTGGGGTTTATTGCTGTGATGGACAGGCTCTGCAATGGGGAATACGCGGCCTCTGTCTGGAGGTCCCAGCAGTACAGGTAGAGCCTTATTCTCTGAATACTTTCTTTCTTTCTTTCTTTCTTTCTTTCTTTCTTTCTTTCTTTCTTTCTTTCTTTCTTTCTTTCTTTCTTTCTTTTTCTTAAGCCTATAGCACCCGGTATTCCCAGGTGGTCTCCCATCCAAGTCCTAACCAGGCCCGACCCTGCTTAGCTTCGGAGATCAGACGAGATCTGGCGCGTTCAGGGTGGTATGGCCATAGACCTTGCAGGATTTTCTTGAGTCTCATTGTGACTAAGAGGTAACCCACCCAGAGGACACTAAGCTTTGAAATGTGCATGCTTAGGTTCTCTAGGCCAGTATCCTACCATGTGTATTCCCACCTTTTGACGTTGACATTTGACATGATGTTCTCATCTACACAGTCTGTGCTGAAGAGCCAAAGAATTGAGTTACAGAAAAGATGACAAAAGTCTCTCATAATGTTTTAAGTAAATCTACAATTTTGTGTTAGGTCACATTCATAGCCATCTATGACTGCACACAGCCCACAGATGAGTTTAGCGTTGCTAGAAGTTGTCATAGCCTTCTATGAAATTGGGCAATGCCATGTTACTCCTAGAAAAGGTCCTGGCAGTGATGGTTGTGCATAGGTTTAACCAGGAACACAAGTATGCCTAAAATGCTTCTATTTGCTGTTTCAGCTAGTCAGAGATACTTTTTTCCAGAGGAGCTGTGTTGCAGTGTGTGTGTGTGTGTGTGTGTGTGTGTGTGTGTGTGTGTGTAAGCCTAAGAATAGATTATGGGAGTAGGTTCTCTCCTTCCACCATGTTGGGTTCCAGGGACCAAACTCAGATCATCCGGCTTCTGTGGAAACACTTTTAATTGCTGAGCCATCTCGATGGCCCAAGGGCAACCGTTTCTTTTCTTTAGGGATGATTTGCCTTTTTGTTTTCAAATAATGCCTTGTGCTGCAATGTTTCATTTGTTTCTTGACCAACTTTTCATTCTTTCTGTAAAATACGAGAGTTCAGCTTTTTTAAGTATTCTGTAGCAATTATATATCTTTTTTTACACACACCCTGAAAACACACACATATCCAACCACCCTATCAAATACATATGCATCAACATGTGTGCGTGCACCTGAACACACACATCCAACATACAATGGTAAGCATGCATCCCTAGATTCGCACGTGTACAAGGCAGGCACACACTCCCTCCCTTCCCTCTTCTTTCAAACCAGGAAAGTCAGTCTGCCCTGTGGACTTACAGTCTGTGAAAACAAACACTCCCATGTTGTACATCTTTTTCCCCTGCAGGTACTAACTGGTTCTTTTCTAGGCTTCAAATTGTAATGAACCTACCAGCACTCCGTCCCCATATTTTTATAGGGCTCAAAAAACTTCCACCACACAATCCAGTCACTTTGGGACATCCTTCCTGGAACTCCCGTGTCCCCTGCTTCTGTGACTTCACACATGTTGTCACTGGCACTTGTGAGCCCCTTTACTGTCCCCTGTGTTGGGTTCTCTAACCGTAACACTAACCTTAACCCTAACCCAACCCTAACCCTAACCCTAAACCTAAACCTTTGCTAGTGGCCTTCATTTCCTAGTAGCTTCTAGAGACCTTGACTTTCCAAAAATGTATTCTCTCATTTCTTTGGATCATGATCTTGATTGGGTATAAAATTCTGAGTAGAAAAGTTTCCCTTGGAATTCCAAGGCATTATGTTATTATTTCAAATGTCTGGTGATGTTCTTGGGAAATCAGAGCCACTGTGGTCATTTCAAATCTAGAATTTGATTTTATTTTCTTTTTTCCTTGTTGGCAACCTGATACCTTGTGGCCATACACTTCAGTCCATATCTTTTCCTTTTTATTATTGTACTTGGTACTCATAGGTTCCTTTTGCTCTAGGAACCTCCTTCTATCCTTCAGTTCTGGTACGTTCTCTGTAATTTCTTGTGTACCATTACTCTCTTGGTTGTGTTCCTCTTCCTGAAACTCCCAGAAAGCTCATGGATTAGTCTTAAATTTTCTTTCTTTCCCCTCTAACCTTAAAGAGTATCTTCTAGCATGTCAACAGGATAAAGATATTAAAAGAACATGAAGCTAGGCAGTGGTGGCTCACGCCTTTAAGCCTAGCGCTTGGGAGGTAGAGGCAGGAGGATCTCTTTGAGTTCAAGACAAACCTGGTCTACAGAGTGAGTTCCAAGACAGCCAGGGCTACACAGTGAAATCCTGTCTCGAACTACTCTCCCTCAAAAGAAAAAGAAAACTCTTTCCTTTGGTTTTGGTGCCTGCCAGGACCTTTCTCAGCCAAGGCCTTCACTATCTTTTTTGAAGAGGAGGAGAAAGTTGATTGAATATACAAATATTCTCAGTGACTTTATGAGATGTTTTAGAGTAATTGTGGCCAGACTTAGTTCTTTTTTTTTTTTCCTTCTTATCTTGAAACTAATATGACAGGACAATGACATACTTAACTACTAAAGAAAGTTAGCTTAATATTATAATTGTCTGAGTATATAATTAAATAATTCAAATGTTCTTACCTCTTCTGTCTTTTGATTCTTTTTGTTTTTAAAAGATTTATTTATTTATTTTATGTATATGAGTACACTGTAGTGTACTGATGGGTGTGAGCCATCACGTGGTTGAAGGAAATTTGAATTCAGGACCTCTGCTTGCTCTGGTTGACCCCTCCCTCACTCCAGCCTAAAGATTTATTTATTATTAAATCTAAGTACACTGTATCTTCAGATAAGAGTCTTATCTGATGCGCCAGAAGAGGGCGTCAGATCTCATTACTGGTGGTTGTGAGCCACCACGTGGTTGCTGGGATTTGCGCTCAGGACCTTTGGAAGAGTGATCAGTGCTCTTAGCCTCTGAGCCATCTCTCCAGCCCTATCCTTTGATTCTTTAACTTCAACTTTGCTCTTAGGCTGTTCCACTGAAGCTTACATTTCCGATATTTAGACAGCTTAGAGGAGTTCACTCTTGTTGCCTGCATGTTCTTGTTTTGTAACATTCTGTTCTTGTCTTGTGAGTACAATGTCCTAGTGAGAATCCTAATTGTGGTAGATTTTATTTTCTCTGTAGTTTTGTTCTTTGTCCTTTGGCTGCCTCTTTTGTCTTGAGCTTTGAGGGTAAAGAATTTCCCAATAGCCTTTGTGATGTCCTGCACCTTTTTTCCCCCATATATCACATATGGACTGCCGTACTGGTTGTCATTTACCTCATATGACCTAAAAATTCTAATCCTTTAAATGAGTGTGTGCTCTGATTTAGCTAGAGACGAATGATTAACCATGCTCCTGGTTCTGGGCCAGACACTTCCAGAGACTATATCTTTCCCACTCTTTCACGGATGACCCCGTCCTGTCTAAGCTCTCACTTTTGGGCTGAGCCTTTGAGGAAAGTTCTTTGCTTTGCCCCAGCTTCTGTGAATGGATGAGGTCTGCATTCCAATGTGGCTCCCACTCTGCCTGCCTGTCGGAGGCGCTGCCTGGCAGAAGCCTCAGGTTCTGAGGGTCAAGAGTACTGGGACGAACTGCTCTCAGCTCTGACACGTGGGCAGTGTGTCAGGCCAGTAAGGGACTTCAGAGGCTCTTTGCAACCTTGCATCTATGACTACAGGAGACTAACAATGCTGTGTGCTCAGAGGTCAGGCAGGGAAGGAAGCCAGCTTAAGGAAGCCTTTGGCTGACGTTGACTTCCATCCATGACACACACACTGTTTAGAAATTGCAAGTTGCATTTATTTTCTCTCTCTCTCCCTCTCTTCCTCTCTTCCTCTCTCTCTCTCTCTCTCTCTCTCTCTCTCTCTCTCTCTCTCTCTGCGCGTGCGTGTGTATGCACATCTACATACACATGTATCATGGTACCCATGGAGAAGTCAGAAAACAATTTCTGGGACAACTCTACTTCCACCATGTGTGTTGTATAGCTCAAACTCAAGTTATCAGGCTGCTGAGCCACGTGGGCTACCCTGTTGAGCAGCTTTTAAGTCCTAGTGTTGGATTTTACACTAGGCTCGCATGTTTGGGCCTTTGGTTCTCATGGTAAAATGAAGGATTTCCACTAGGCTGCTTTTCATCGCAGGCCAGTTCAACCCTTCCTTAGCTGGCAGGTGAGATGTCCTGGCCATGACCTGTCTATAAGGCAGAATATAACCAAGGTATGTGGAAAGTGCCCACACTGCTTGGTTGTGGTCCAGTAGGGAAAACAAAAAGAGCCATGACATTTCATAACCCCCTAATGCTACTTCTCCACTCTTATCTACCAGGGTGTCCTTATTGCTGTGATGTCAGAAATGCCTGCAGATAGGGAGTGTTGTATATTTTTCTCTCTTGCTATCGCTTGGAGATATTAAAACTTCAGTGTTTGCTTAGGGTTGTAAGATAAAATTCTCTTTTTCTTTTTCTTTTTTAAATTTATTTTATGGGTGTGAGTGTTTTGCCTGCCTTTTTGCACACCACATATGTACCTGGTGTCTAAAGAGGCAAGAAGAAGATATTAGATCTCCTAGAAATAGAGTTACAGCTAGCTATTTGTATGCCTATATATGTCTATATCACTCTCAGTGATCTACCTGCCTCTACCTCCAAAGTGCTAGGGTCAAAAGCATAAGCCGCCTACACTTGGTCCAAAGTTGAGATATATTTTTTATAATTATATATATGTATATGTATATATATATGATATACTTCATTATACACACACACATATAATGTTCTCTGAACAAATCCCCCCATTATCTTCTCTTACCGTCTCCTTCCACTAAATTGTTTCTTCTTCCCAAGTCCTCCTCCTGCTTTTGTGTGTGTGTGTGTGTGTGTGTGCGCGCGCGCACACATGCATTGCATTTAATTAGTGTTTCCTGCACAGGTGTGGGTATGGGTTGTTGCTTGAGTGGAGACAGAGTGCCAGTGACTGTATCCCTAAGGAATGTGACTTAAGGGAAGGACCACTCAGTCCTAGACCCTATCAGACCTTTAGAAAACAGAGGAGTTTACAACCTTGCTTGAGAAGGTTAAAACCTTTTAAAAAAGGCATTTATGCGTACATGTGTTTAGAGCTGTCACAGGGCACCTTGAGAGAGTTGGTTCTTTCTTTCCACCATGTGAGTCTTGGGAGTTGAACTCAAGCCTTTAGGGTTTGGTGGCAATCACCTTTACCCACTGAGCTATCTCGCTGGCTCCCTGAGAACATTTTTGTATTTTAAGTTTGTTGTGTAGAAAAGCAGCTGGCCAGTTTTATTTATACATCATGGATCAGATAGATTCATTAATTTTGAGTCGTGAATCTAGATGCTCTAAATTAGTTTGCCCTGCATGCTGAAAACCAGTACAGGTCAGAATTCGGTGCTGTGGATAGATAATGTTTACCTTCCTCTCCAGTGTCCCGTGTCTCTGCTAAATACCATGCAGGTTACATAGTTCAAGGAGTAAACATTTCAATGGGCGGAGAAGAGGAAACTTTGACTTATGCACACCTGTCTTGAAATTTGCTGTCATGTCTGCTCTCCCGCTCAGAAAAACATTCCTTCTATGCTAATTGTTTAGAACAGGGCAAAGTTTTATTTTAGAAAATTCTAGTATGCTCGTTGACAATTGCAAACATATATACAATGTATCTTGTTTATAGTCACCTAGTCCCTCCCTTCCCAAAGTTGCCATTCCCTGAGTAGGAGAACTTAACTGTTGCTCTTTGCCACAGGCACCCTTTTCCTCCCTCCCCCTCCCATTTCAATTCTTTCAACAAGGGCTCCCTCAGTCCTTGCTCCTCCCGTATTAATTTATAGTCAGTAAAATGCAGAGGGACAAAATAACTGTTCCCGGGCCACTATTCCTGGGAAGTAGAGAAGAAGCCTGGAGACCAACCACCACCCCCCGCCCCTCCCTCCCACCAAGGATGGCTGTTTTCTGTTCCCCGTTACTGCTCTCTTTGCTTTAGGTATCAATTGGCATGGGCTGCTCTGGGTGCTCAGTTGATGTGCTCTCCCCTAAGCACCAGGCAAACAGATAGAGTTGTCGGTGGGTGCAGTTTGCAAGGCTCTGTGTATTGTGTTAACAGAAAACTCCTGCATGTCTGGCATTGTTCAGACAATGTAAGCAGGAAGATTTGTGATGTTATTTGTGATGTTAATGGTGGCAGCTTACTTAGGGGGACCACCTGGAATTGAGAACTACACAAGCCCCCCCCCCCCCTCAGTGTGTTCTTGACTCTAAATTCAGAACCATACACCCCACCCTAAACCCCCATCAAGGATGGTCAACTCCTTCATGAATATTTTGAGTATGAGATAGATAAACAAGACAGCAGCAAACCAAAGCAGCCTGTGGACAGGAGGCCAGGACCCCTTCCAATCATCTTCCAGAGTGTCTCTGCTGACCTCTCCATTCTGGGGCGTTTTCTCTTTTTGTTGGGGTGAATTCCTGAACTATTCTTAGGTCATTTCCCTGGTTGTATGAGAGCTGGTGGAGGGCCTGTGGACGGTAATTGTTGTCACAGGCAGGAAGAGGTTAACAGAGAGGGTCCCTTGACTCAGCTGCAAGAGGAGGGCTGTTGCCCCCTGCAATAGAGGCAGGAAATCCACAGACCATGCCAATCATTTCCCCTTTAGGGAAGGAGAGCATCTTCAGTCCCACAGTGACATGGAGCAAGGAACAGGAGAATTTACAGCACATAGCTTAAGGCAAAATGTGATGGGCCAGATTTTGCTGGGTGATGAAACTGAGCTCCCAACTAAAGTATTATGTATTAGTGTGTTAGAGACAGAAACTAGGAACTTTGATCTGGGCTGCCGTTCTTAACATCTGGTGTTACTCTGTGTATCTTAGGTTATTTTAAAGTTTGACACTACTACAGAAGCAAACCAGGACATACAAGGACGGGTAATTTGGCCTGCTTCCCATAGCTCTCACACACGGACAGGGTTCGTGCATTCTCTTCTGTATGCAGTATTCTTGTAAGGTCCCTCAGGCGTCAGTCAGAAAGAGACCTTTAAGAATGTAAAGCATTTAATTAAGTAGAGCATCTAAAGACTAGCTTTAGTTATAATTTAGTCAGCAGTCTGTGACCCCCCCATCTTGATTATTTAGAAATTAAACTCTCTTTGATAAGTATTGGACAGAGGGAACCAAAACGGAGGACATAAGCTGCCCAGAAAGAAATGAAAAGCTAGGTGTGATGGTGCCCATCTGCTGCCTCAGCAGTCAGAAAGTGGAGGCAGGGGGACCAAGAGTTCAAGGTTGTCCTTGGTGGTTTAGCGAGCTTGAAGGGAGACTGGGCTACTCGAAACCCTATAACATTGTTTGTGTAGATGTGCAAGTGTGCTTGCATGTGTACGTGCATGTGTGTGTGCGTGCATGCGTGTGTGTGTGTGTGTGTGTGTGTGTGTGTGTGTGTAGAAAAAGAGGGAGAGAGAGAGAGAGAAGAGATTGATTGGCTGGCTCTATGGTTAACTTACATGCCATAGCAAGGAAGTGGTCAGAGGACGGTGTGACCTTACATGTCCCTATTGCTCAAGTCACACGAACAAGTAGTTATTTTCTAGGCGTTGGAAGGAATACAACAGATGAGACTAAAAGGAAGCAGGAAGGAAGAAATATAAACCCAGTACTAACAGTGATGTCAGAGCCAGAGACTGGAAACCACCAGCAGTGTATAGGATACTGAGTGCTTGCTCTTGGATCAACAAGACATTTAACTATTAGTACAAATCAGAGAAGTGTTTGGGAAAGTGCCTGGGTTTTCTCTCAGTAGGATGTTATGAGCCATTAAAATGATTTTTAAAAGTATGTGTAAGGGGGATGAGAGACAAGTGTATGTCAAATGAAGTAATTAGATATGATTATCACTCTGTGGATACAGTCCCCATTCCTTCCCAGGCAAAGTTCTGAAGAGAATTAAGTTTGCAAAAAACACAGCATCATGGCAGGGCTGGTCCAAGTGCTCAGTAGACGCGTTCTTCCTTAGCAGGTGAGAGGATGTGGGTTTCCTCCTCAGGCCTGCAAACAAAACACAAATAAACAAACAAGTAAATCCCCGTGGCAGCACACTGTTGATTCATACCACCATGTATTTGGGATTTTGTTTTTGTTTTGTTGTTTTTTGTTGTTGTTGTTGGTTTTTTTTTTTTTTTTGAGACAGAGCTTCTTTTGTGCAGCTCTGGATGTCCTGGAACTTGCCTTGTAGACCAAGCTGGTCTCAAACTCACAGTGATCCTCTTGCCTCTGCTTCTTGAGCACTGGGATTAAAGGTGTGCCTCTCCATTGCCACCTGGTTTCCGTGATGCATTTGTATCTTGGAGTCTCTGTGCTAAGCGGAAAAAGCCGTTGGCAGAAGGCTTCCTGGCTGGTGCTTCCACACATGCCGTAGACAGAACAAGGAAGGGGATCTGCAGTGACACAGAGCAAACTTGTTTGTTGCAGGGCTTAGGGAGTAACAACCCTGACTTTTTTTTCTGGGGATGCTGGACATGCTAGACTGATCATGATACAGTTGCACAAAATGGAGGCTATAATACAAACCAATGAGTTGTCTATTTCAGTGTGTGAATTTATTATGAAATTTCCACAGATAAAGCAAGGGTGATTGTCTTGGGGGGATGGAAGAATCAGAGGTTCTAGGATTGTTCTGCATTATTCCTTATGATAGAGATGTTCAATAAGCTAAAATACAGTCTTAAATCAGTGGTTCTCAACCTTCCCAGTGTTGTGACCCTTTAATACAGTTCCTCATGTTGTGATGACCTCTAATCATAAAATTAATTTCGTTGCTCCTTTGTAACTGTAATTTTGCTACTATTATGAGTTGTAATGTATATGCCCATTTTTTTTTCTTCTGATGGTCCTAGGCAACCCCTTGGACCCTAAAGGGATTGTGACCCACAGGTTGAGAACCACTGAGAACCCTTTGGACTTTAAAGAGAGAATTTTATGTATATGAGTATGTGTTGCAAAGGGTGAATCTTAATAGCCAGCCTTTTATCAGAAACAGCAGAGATAGAGTCTGCTGCTAATCCTGCCTTTAAGTGTGTGTGTGTGTGTGTGTGTGTGTCTGTGTCTATGTGTACGTGTGTGTACGCATGCATGTGTGTCTCCTGCAATCCTAAAATCTGGGCTCCTGCTCTCCTGTTGTCATGGATATGAGTAGCCATTTCTGGCAAAAGTTATCTCATTTGCCGGGGAGCCCTTGGAGGCAGGATCCTATCTCTGGGAAAATCAGGAAAGCCTAAACGCTTCTTTGAGGGATACTCTAAGAGGCAGTGGGCTCTGTGAGTGTGGACTCAGTGGGGGTTGTTACTTATATAACTTCCTGTAATTGCCTGGCAGGAGCTGCAGAGAGCCGCCCTCTCCTGTTTGGGGCTGAGTAGAGGCTGAGTACCCGTCCCTTCTGGCTGCTGCTGTTGCTGCTGCTGTGGCTGCTGCTGCTGCTGCTGCTGCTGCTGCTGCTGCTGTTAGCCTCTTCGTCCGGCTTTGTGTGGAGTCAGCCCTTCTCAGCAGAGCTGAAATGTCATTTTAACCAGAAGACTGTGCCCTTTGTGCTCTGGAGATGGGCAATTCCTATGCTGGACAGCTGAAGAGCACACGGTTTGAAGAGGTCCTCCACAACTCCATCGAGGCTTCCTTACGCTCCAACACCCTGGTGCCCCGGCCCATCTTCTCGCAGCTGTATCTGGAGGCTGAGCAGCAGTTGTCATCGTTAGAAGGTAAGAGTCACGCATCCCTTAGGTCGGTGTGTGTGCGCGGGTTTTTATTATGTGCGGCTAATGTGAACAGCCCTATTCAGAAAATCTAGAGTCTAGTAAAAAAAGAATGAAAGTTGCACATAGATTTTTATTTGTCTAAAAGTAAGTTTCAGGCAAAAAAAAATATAAAGAAGAAAAATCTTGGACTTAAAACAGACAGGGAGAACACTGTATGCTAGGCTCCCTTGAAAGCATCATTTATATCTGATAAGATGGTTTGTTGGTAAGGGATTTTAATACGTCTGACTCTCAGCTCTGTATCTCCTTTCTTTTCCTCCTGTGATTCATGTTCTTACCTTTGTAAAAATCATTTAGAGGTTATATCTCTGTGTGGTAACAGGTGTTAAGAGCCTCACAAAAACTTAAAAGAAATTTACATTAAGCCTTTATGAATTTTACATGTACAAATACTTAAATTAATAAATGATCTGTAAGTATGGGAAGGACTTGAGAATTTTCCTTATCTTGAAGGTAAACTGCGTGTGTTTTCATGTCAAGAAAGTAAGCCTGAAGCAATCCATAGGATGAAACAGCTACTAGTCTAGAATGAATGAATGAATGAATGAATGAATTTGTAAGTTCATGCTCTCTTTGCTTGAAATTACACACAAATGTAAGTAGTTTTTGAAGTAGTAAAGGTCATGGTTTTAAAGTGGAAAAAAAATATCATTAAATAAGAAAGAAGAATGTCTGTCAGGTTTTTACTATGTTAGGCTTTAGGGAGCTCTGTGTGGCTTGCCTGTCTTGAAGCAACTCTGTGCTGAGCTCATGGATGTCTAAAAGCCCTTATTTTTCTGAGAGGACAAAGTAAGCCTCCTTGCAAATGGCACAGATAAAGACCTAAGACCCCAACCTGGGTCTAAGTGTAAGAGAAACTAGATTGCGCCCAGGGCTATCTGTTAGGATGATATGAAATTCTCTGAGAGTCATTCAGAGAGTCCTAATGTTTTCTGACATAGGAAGAGTCTGATTTCCCGGGGTGTAGAGAAGTCCTTGGATACTATTTAATTGATCCCATTTTGGACCACATGAAAGGCTTCTGTAAAATGCAATCTCCAGGGACATCCTTAACTACTTATGGCGTTGACAAGCCTTGCTAGTGTCAAATTGAGAGCATCCATCATGCTGATAACTGAGAATACTCAAGCAGTGTCCTAAAATCTATAGTCTGTTCACCTGCTATTGCTGGGGCCCAAGGGGACTTGAAGATTTTGAGGGGTCACAGAAGTGCTGGCTGTCAGTGCTAGGACAGATGTCTGGAGAAGCAGCTGCTCCCAGGGCAACAGAGAGCAGCAGAAAGCCCACAGGGGGCTCCCAGTCACTTTTGCTTGCAGCTGAAGATCTCTCTAGGTGGCCTAGCTGGCCCCCCCCCCCCGCCTTGACTCTGCTAGAACCTAGGAGTTCCTACTTGTTTGTTAATGCTCTGCCTCAGAGCTTCATCCCAGCCTCGAGGGACAGTGTTGAGGCTTATGAATTTGATTACTCGGGTGCGGAGTGTCCCAAGCTCCTTGCCAGATGTCAGTGAGATTGCTCAGCCTTTGAGTTTGGGTGATGACTTGACCCAGCCCCTCTGTGCTTTTCCTTTCTGCTCAGCAAAATAGCCTGGAACCATCTCCTGGGATTTTGTTTGTCCAGTTGCAAAAGTCAGCCTGTGGATTTGGTGGAAGATGGCGACCTTTGGGTTCGTTAGATGCCACCATAAACCAAACACTAAGCTTGGGTCATATCTTCTGCATCATAAACTTTGGAGCAGACAGGGCATTTTTTGGGCCCCTTCTTGTTTTGTCTGTCTGTCTCTTGTCGGGGTCTCTTATCTGATGGCTGGCCTTCCTCAGACAACACTGTTGTTGATGATGCTTATGACCAAGGTGCCGGGACACTAAACACCCGGGGATCTGGTAACATTTTATGTATTTGTGGGGGTAATTTAGCAGGGGCCTTATTATAGCTTTGTTCTTTGAATTAGGGCTCTTACCTACTACCCCCTTTAGGGGAAAATCCTTTTACACAATACTGACTTTTCAAGGGAAAGCCCAGTGAGACAAATAAATGCATCAGTTCTAGGCATCACACATTTCCTATTTGAATGGAATGCAGGTCAATTCCTATACTCCCACCAGCTCAGAGGCATGAAAAGAGTATTGCACCTAACCCCCCGAGTAAATGGCCTTATGTGCCTGTAGTCCGGGCGCTATGGGGTCCTTGGATTTGTGTTTTATTATTACTGCACTAAGCCCTGATGATTTTGTCTAAGACCACTCTAAGGCTCTCACACTGCCAGGAGACCTCTGTAAACATGTCTGTTTAGTCTGCTCCAGGCTTGTGCTGCCCGAGGAGCCCATCAAAGTCCGGAAAGTCTGCTGCAGACCTTTGACCTTTAACCCTGCCTGCAGTTTGAGCCCTTTGACTCTCTGAGGCTTAAGACCCTCGTCTCTTGTTTCCTTCTAAGTGTGTTGGAATGTCTGTTCATTGGGCTTAGCAGAATAATGCCCAGCCCCTTCTCTGTGGCTGATCCATGTCTCTGGCTTTGGGGGGGGGGGTGTTCATTTTGGTTCTTGGGGATCTTGGGTGACTTTCCACTCCAAGGCTGATGTCTGTGTCACTCTGGGTCTGTGCAGAGCTAGACCAGAGCCCCATGGGACCTGTGCCATCTGCTGTCATGCTGGATGCTGGTACCTGGAGTCTGGTGAGACTCCGAGACCTGGTACAGGGACTAAACTGTGCTAACTTTAAGGACAGGATGATGCTGAGGACATGGGTCGCTGGGCTCACTCCTCCTGCCCTGTGTGCTCGTCTTGTGCAACCTTTCCACAGTTTTCCTACCACTTGGCGTTTGTCCTCTGCACCCACAAGGTCCAGGGCACCAGGAAGGATAGAGAGCTGTTATTTCCTTCTCAAGGTCTTGGCCCCCGTCAAGTTATGTCCCCAGTAGCTAATGCTGTGACCCTTTAATTCAGTTGCTCATGTTGCAGTGACTCGCCACCATAAAATTATTTTCATTGCTACTTCATAACTGGTTTTGCTACTGTTATACTGTTGTACTAACACACAAGCCCTGTGGGAGTTGTGACCCACAGGTTGAGAACCATTGTTTCTAGGCTATTGCAACTCACGATGGCCTTACGGTTCATCTTGTAACCAATGTGCTTTGCACAGAGAGGTAAGTTGAGTGTCCTGTAGCCACACAGGCAACAGCAAACAAAGAAATGAACTGTGGCTTCCCAGAGCTGTGGTCTAGACTTTTCCATGACACATAATTTTGTTGTTAACCTAAAACCTTTGGAGGGAGGGAGGATCTTAGAGCCAAGTATGAGAACAGTAGGAGACATAAAAACAAGCCAGCAGTACGAGTCAGGGAAACAAAAAGAGAAGAGGCAGCCATATTTAAGGGTGCCGGTAAGGACCCTTCCCATGAGCTAATCTGCGTGCTGTTTGGTACTTGAAGTTTAAAGACGCACTCAGAAGTATTTTTACCCAAAAACATTATGAGAAAAGACACCGGAAGGACTAAGCATCAGCAGCCTTGAAAACGTTCATTTTTGTGAACCTCCTGCTTTCCCCAGCTGTGGGAAAGGCCGACGCTGGCTCGGAACAATGAGCTGCTCTTTCCTTAGCATGACCCCTACACTGAGAATCTTTCTGGGTGCTGGATCAATGAGGGAAGACGGGAGTCAGGGGGGCTGCACTAAGCTCACCCCATCGAGGGGTGGTGCTCAAGGCCAGAGCTTTCTCCACCAGTTTCACATGTGCTGTTCCTCCTTTCTTAAGACAAACAGCATATCTGGCCCTATTCTAGAATGTTCTGGAGTACCCCCTACCCTGTATGTATGTATGTTTGCATTTCCAGCAATGCACATATGTATGCATCCTTTGGATGAACACTAATGCATAGCTCGGCAGCCCCCTTATGCAACGTCAAGGCAGTGCGTGCTACTTGTGTTTGCAAGAACATTAGGGACACCTGCAGACGCATACGCTCAGCCACGCAGGTCCTTGAACCACTGTGGATCAGCGACTCTCTCTCAGTCCCAGATTCCTTATTTGTGATACGGGTTACATGTTACGTGGTGATACTCCGACCATGAGCGTTTTTTCCAGAATGCCTGCTGTGTGGTGTCGAGGCTTCGCGTTCAGTCTTTAGCAAGCTTCCATAGCAACTCCCTCGCCCCGGGCAGACATGGGCAGCTGTGGTGGCTAGAGGAGACGTGAACTTGAGCCTGAGTCTGTGTGCACCTTGGGGAGTCGTCCTCCCTGAGACAGCCTTGCCTTTTCCTCCTGGTACAGAAGCTCAGGATGCCCAACTTCCTAAGGACCAATGAGTTACAGAGCAGCAAGAGTTTACTGAGTGCTTCTTAGAGCACTGTAAGCCTCCTTCCCCTTGCTTGACCAGTTTCCCAGGCCCTGGGTCTTTATCGAGCTTGCGGCTTCAGGTGGAAGGAAAGGCCCCGGAGCAGGCTTTTAAAGCCCCTACATCAGCTTCCTTACAAAGCATCCCCGTTGTCTCCCACATCTAGGCGGCAGCCGAGCGGACAATGAGGAAGAAGAAGAAGATGGAGAAGGAGGGTTAGAACCCAGCAGTCCCCCAAATGCCTACCAGCTGCCCCCTCCTCCTGAAGGATGTTGCACCACGGATGGTAAGATACTGTACCCCTGCTCAGGAACTGCAGCTGGGTCATAGCCCTCCTCATCCCCTGAGATGTGAGC
>JADRCD010223372.1:568-25916 GCA_019843815.1 Montemys delectorum
CCACCAATCAGGATTTAGGGATAGAGGACTTCCCTGTCCCACCAATCGGGTTTAGGGAAGAGAATGTGTCTTCGTGGCACACTTACCCAGTTCCCACTGGTTGGTTATTCAACCGTGACAGGGAGACTTGCCAGCAATCATGTCTAACTACCCAACCAGGATGCTAGTACCCACATACATCTCTATGTCTGCCAAGCAGGATGCCAGTTACCTCGGGAGGTCTTGGGAGCCTAAACTTTACTTGACCCCTATTCAAAATGGAAGTTTTATTCAAAATGGCTTCAGGTTGGTTCCTTCTTATTGTCCCCTTTCCGTATGATTGTACATTACTCAAGTCCTTGATTATCTGTTTCAGAGGATAACGGATTGTATTGGGTTCTTAGGACCACGAGCATAACTGAATTGAGAGTCAAGGCACAGGAGGAAAAGACAGGACAGCGGTCCTTATCCAGTAGTAAATATGGTGGTCAGCCAAGGGGCCCAATCAAAGAGATTCTGGAACCAGTTTCCAGCCTGTCTCCTTTGCTCCTTCCCTATTCAGTAGGTTTCCATCAAGGTATCTTGGGCTAGCCCAGGTGTATTAGGGCTAGCCAAGAGGCATAGAAACAACAAGAGAAGTTACTTTTGACTTAGCATTTCAGCCTGTCAAGGGGGCAAGGACAATGTACTCTCTTCTGTAACTATATTTTCAGCCATTAAGGCCCAGGAAGGCTGAAAGTGCCAGTCAAGTGCTGGACAATGGGGCATTTTTCAGCATCTGATTGGCAGAGACTCAGGCTGTGCTTATCTGGAGTCCATTTGACCTGTGACAGGTGGACCCAAGTCTTATGACTTCTTTGATTCCCTGATGCTTGCATAAATTTTTAGTTTAAAAAAGGAGATATATTAGCATTACCATTGTATTGAAATTCATATTGTAGAAAAATAGTTAACACAGGTTTGCAAACAACAGGAGCAGACCGATGCCTCTGAGTCTCCGCACAAACTATAGCTAGGTTTAAAAGGCATGAACATGTCATTGTTGTTTTTGTTCAGAGAACAAAGTACATAGGTTGGACAGAGGTGTTTTCATCCAATGAAAAGCATCTTTTAGCTAACCCTAGAAGACCATCAGAGAAAGCTCAGAATCCTAGCTTGTGACTGAGTGACAAGCAGCCAGTGCTCGTGCTCCATCAAATCTTGAAATTCCAAAATCTCGGGGCAAGAACAGCACAGAGGTGGAAAGAGATCTGAAACACTCCTTACCTCTACACATTTTACATTTTGTTTTGTTTTGTTGTGTTGTGTTTAGACCAGGCTGGCTTCAAACTCAGAAATCCTCCTGCCTCTGCCTCCCAAGTGCTGGGATTAAAGGCGCGTGCCACCACTGTCCGGCTCATATTTTACATTATTTTTGAGATTCTTAGAACTTATTTAAGTTTTTCTATCCTTAGACTTTGTATGGACTTGGAATATTTTTTTTTCATTTACCAGAGATGTAAGTACTGAGAACAGTCATTGTAAAGTATGTTCCTTTAGTGAAAAGTTGCATCTGAAAACTGTTGTTCCCTTTAACATGAAACCTGTGAGCAAGATAAACCTGTTTGTTGTCCCTGCTCCCTTTTAAATAAGAGACCCGGTAGCTTTAATTAATGAACTAACTAATGAGCTAAGAAGGTGGCTGTAGTCTTGGGGGAAGGAGCTGATCGATCGCTATTGCCTAACTGACAAAGCAACAGTTAGCTTAGCCATCCATGGGATCAGAGAAACCTGAGAAGGATAAACTATGCTCTAAATGGCCTAGGTATCTGTCAGTCAAAATGTCAGAGACTAGTCTGTACTCCATCACCTAGACAGTTATCCCAGGATCCTGTGGTTTCCATGGCCCCGGAGGTAACAGGACAGCATCAGACATTCCTGTGGAGAAGGAGCATAGGAGGGAATGACATCACCCCGTCTAGGCAAAGTGGGGCAATCAACTCTCCAGTGTCCTGCTTGTCCATAGTTCAGGTCAGGCCCTAGCAGCAAGCTTGGCTTCAGGGCAGTTATCCCCAGTGGTTAGTGTCACCACAGTCCAGGTGGAGTCCTTTGTTCCTGTGTCCATTGTCTTGAGACCCCAGGGGTCATTGCTAGAATCTGAGAGTCTCTGTCATGGTAAGTGTAAATACCTTAAATACCATATTCAGCAGATCTCTGACAGGTTTGAGGGCTAGTATCTCTCAAGCACATCTGAGTTAAACAATCCTCATCTATTTTTAGTTATTTGCTTTAAGTTTTTTTTTAAAAAGTTTTATTTCTTTATTATTTCTATGAGTACCCTGTAGCTGACTTCAGAAACCCCAGAAGAGGGCATCAGATCCCATTACAGACGGTTGTGAGCCATCATGTGGGTACTGGGAATTGAACTCAGGACCTCTGGAAGTGCAGTCAGTGTTCTTAATCGCTGAGCCACCTCTCCAGCCCTATTTACTTTAAGCTGTATCTTGAAACATATTTTTAAGCCAGTGTAGGGGAATGCCAGGGCCAGTAAGCAGGAGAGGGTGGGGTAGCGAGCAGGGGGAGGGGGGGAACAGGGGTTTGTTCTTGTTGTTGCTTTCTGGTTTGATTTTTTTTTTTTCTTTTTGGAGGGGAAGCTGGGAAAGGAGATATCATATGACATGTAAATAAAGAAAATATCTAATAAAAAAAAGATTCTCAATTTTTTTAGTGCTATAACGCTTTCGTATCCAAGTTCTTCACCAGACTGCCTGTGGTCATTGCATCGTAGACAGGAACCTTTCAGTCTCTGGTGTTTAGCTGTGGCCCTGATTTTTAGTCTTTTATTTATGCATTCATAAAGATCACATACTAACAAAGACATTACAATAAAATATCTGATAAGCTTTAAAATGTTTCATAGATTTATAAATGAAAACATTTTTAAAAAGCTGTTTTTACTAGCACTTGGGAGGCAGAGGCAGGCGGATTTCTGAGTTCGAGGCCAGCCTGGTCTACAGAGTGAGTTCCAGGACAGCCAGGGCTACACAGAGAAACCCTATCTCGAAAAACCAAAAAAAAAAAAAAAAAAAGAAAGAAAAAAGAAAAAAAAAAAGCTGTTTTTAAAAGGTCCAGTTTTTGATTTTTTGTAAGATTCCAAAAATTTCACTAAAGTAGTTTAAAATCTCTTAATTGTGTGTTTTTTGAAAAACAAAGTATCTTTTTTTTTTAAAGAATGAAGACATGGAACACAACCATAATTCTTAAAGGCAAAACCAAATTTTAATAGTGTAAACAACTTAGTGTTTTATTATAAGAAAGTTAATTATTATAAGTTATTATTATAAGTGGATTATTTTTATGTTACAAAGTTTAGCTGACAGAAAGAAAAGTTCTTGTATAAGAACGCATGGAGGTGCAGCTTAAATACCTCTTAATTTTTTTTTTTTATAAACCTGGTTTTTAAGACAGAGCAGAAATTATATAAAAATCTTATTCTAATCTACAAGTATTTTTGGAGACCCGTTTCCTTGGCTGGTTCATGCCATGTGTTGCTGCCCAGAATGGCTCCAACCCTGAGTTACTAGTTTTAAGTTAACTTTTTGGTACTGATATTGTAAATTTTTAACCATACCCAATAGCTTATAAGCCAATGATCTATAACCAGTGCATACAGAACATAGTACACTCATACATTTAAGAGCAGTCAGAAACAAACATGCCCTGGCCACATACATGTGTACATTCAAAACAGACAAAACTTTCCTTACTCCCTCCAGCTGTAATTTCAAGGGAGGAGCGCCTTGCTGCCTGCAGAATCCAACTCTCATGGGCACCGTGGTTCTGTAGCGGGAGTAGCCACCGGCTTCCTGACCAGAGAAAGCTGGGCAGCTGCTGGTCCTGCTTTAAGAGCAGCTTGCACAGATCAGGCGGCTGGGGTTTGCTGTCAGGCGAGCAGGAGGCGGGGCTTTACCAGCAGTGCGGGACTCTGCTGCAGGCACAGTGCCAGTTTATCAGTTGTTGCTATTGTTATTATTGTTGTTGTCCCGATTCAGCCACTTTATTTTTCTTTCTGAAAATCCGTGAGATGAGTAAACACTAAGTCAAGAAAGAGGTGAACAGCCAGCAAATGAACTTTGGCCCGTTTTTCCGGATATGAAACACAGAGCGACATTCAAACTAAATGAAACTACAGACACAAACTGACAAGACATAGGCAATCTGGCATGCCTAGAACCAGAACTAAATGTTCCCTCAATGGAAACCAGTGAAAAGGCGGGCCGTCTCCTGTCCACCTCTGACCCTAGGAGCCATACTGCGGCCACTTTCTCCTTTCTTGGGTCCCAGACAGGCTCCAACTAGAAACCAGAATACAGGCTTACCTCCGGGAGTCCAGATGACTGAAAAAACGGTCCGAGGTGCTGCTAATGCAGCTTAGGGGCTCAAGTAGGTTAGCGTTTGGTACCCAAATGTTAGGGTGTAAAAATCTAAAAAACCCAAGCCATCACAAGAATCCAGCAAAGCAAAATCTTTATTTGAATCGGGCAGCAAAAACTGACCGCCACCACCACCCAGAATGTTGCAGAGTTTGTAAGCTCCAAATCCACAGATAAATCTGCCGAGTTATCCCACAAATTAGGATTTCCGGACAGAGGTCTTCCTTAGGAACTTGTCTTTGGTCCTACTGGTTGGTTTATTCGAACTGTAGTGGGAGACTTGCCTAACAATCATGTCTCAACTTGCCAAACAGGATGTCAGTCTGGTCTTGGAATGTCATTGACGTCTTGGGAACTTAAACTTTATTTGACCTCTATTCAAACTGGAAGTATTATTCAAAATGGCTTCAGTTTGGTTCCTTCTTACGACATTATCCTTTCAACGAGGTTTTTACTAATTTTTTCTTTTCTTTTTCTTCTTCTTTTCTTCTTCTACTTTTTGAGACAAGGTCTTTTATGTGGCTCTGGCTGTCTATAACTCTCATATAGACCAGGCTAGCCCCAACTCTGACTACCTCTGACTCCCAAGTGCTGGGATTACAGATATGTAAAAAGAATGATTTCTTTTGAACCAGGTGCTAGTGGCGCACACCTATAATCCCAGCAGGCGGCAGAAGCAGCCGGATCTCTGCGTTCAACACCAGCATAGCCTACTGAGAGAATTCCAGGACAGCCATGACTACACAGAGAAGCCCTGTCTCACATACACAAAATGCCCAATTTTGTGTTTGTGTGTTTGTGTGTGTGTGTGTGTGTGTGTGTACAGAAGAGACTGTAGGATCCCTCAGAACCAGAGTTAGAGTTAGTTTACAGGACATCAGGCTTCTTACATAGTTGCTGGGTTCTGAACTCCAGTGCGCAGGGTTTAGCCACAATCACCTCTTACCTGCTGAGCCTTCTCTCCAGTCCCCCTTCTAATAACTTTTATAGAAAGGTCCTACTTTCCTTTACTATTGCTGTGACAAACATAACCGAAAGCAGCCTGAGAAAGAAAACTCATTTCATCTTACACTCCCAGATAGCAATTCATCACTGAGCAGGAACTTAAAAAAAGAACAGGAAGCGGAAACTGAAGGGGGACCATGGAGAAATGCTGAATACTGGCTTTTTCATCATGACTTACTCAGCCTGCTTTTCTTCTTTCTTCCCTCTTTTATTTTATTTTTGGTTTTGTGTGTGTGTGAGAGAGAGAGAAAGAGAGAGACAGACAGACAGACAGACAGACAGACAGACAGACAGAGACAGAGACAGAGAAAGAGATTTACTGGAACTAGAGTACATGGGTGCTGGGAACTGAACTCTGGTTTTTTGCAAGAGCAGCACATGCTCTTTTGGGGTTTTTTTTTTGTTTTGTTTTTGTTTTTGTTTTTTCGAGACAGGATTGTTTCTCTGTGTAGCCCTGGCTGTCCTGGAACTCACTCTGTAGATCAGGCTGGCTTCAAACTCAGAAATCCGCCTGCCTCTGCCTCCCAAGTGCTAAGATTAAAGGCATGCATCACAACTGCCCAGTTGAGCAACACATGCTCTTAACGACTGAGCCACCTCTCTCTCTAGCTCCTCAGCCTTCTTCTTATACAACCCAGGTCCACCTGCCCAGGGGTATCACTGCCCAGAGTGGGATGGGCCCTTCCATGTCAATCAACCATCAATAAAATGTCCTCAGACTTAACCCGAAAACCAGTCTGATTGAGGCAATTCCCCATTGAGACTCCCTGAGATAATAACTCTGGGCTGTGTTAAGCTGACAGCTCTGACTAATTAGAAAAAGAAAGTACAGGGCTGGAGAGATGGCTCAGTGGTTAAGAGCAATGGCTGCTCGCCCAGGTTCAGTTCCCAGCACCCACATGGGGCTCACAATTGTCTGTAACTCCTGTTCCAAGGGATTTGACACCCTTGTACAGATGTATATACAGCCAAAACACCAATGAAAATAGAATAAAATAGAATTATTTCTATATGTAATTTTATAATAAAAATATTTCTCTATATAATTTTTTTTAAAGATTTATTAATTATATATAAGTACACTGTCGCTGTCTTCAGACATACCAGAAGAGGGCATTGAATCCCATTATAGATGGTTGTGAGCCATGTATGTGGTTACTGGGAATTGAACTCAGGACCTCTGGAAGAGCAGCCAGTGCTCTTAACTGCTGAGCCATCTCTCCAGCCCTATAAATTATTTAAAAAAAAAAAATAGGAAAGTACCAAACACATGCACATATAATCCAATATCTAAAACACCTAAAACACCCTAACAAAATCTTGCTGTAATAATTCAGTTGAAGTAAATTTATTAAGAAAACTCCAGAAATTTTGATCAACTGAGTATTGGACACACGCTTGAAATTTTAAAAAATGAGCCCAGGTCTTAGGTCAAAACTCAGCAATGCAGTCCTTGCTTGTTTGTTAAGGCTCTGGGTTTGACCCCCAGCACAACTGCAAAAAATAAAATAAGTAAATGAACCCTCCCTGGTGGCTCATGCCTTGACATCCTAGAGCTCACCCTCTGAAGGCAGAGGCAGGAAGATCCCCTTAAGTTCAATGCCAGTCTGGTTTATAGATCTGAGCTCCATTCTAGCCAGTACTACACAGTAAGACCCTGTGTCAAAAGAGTAGGTATGACTGGATGTGGTGGTGGTCACCAGGTAGGCAGAAGTGGGTGTAGCTCTGCGAGACCAGCCTGGTCCACTTATAAAAGTTCTAGGCCAGCTAGGGCTACATAGTGAGACCCTGTCTCAAAACAAAATAAATCCCAAAACGACAAAAACAAAACCCCAGGTATTAGGGCTGGTGAGATGGCTCAGCAGCTAAGAGCACTGGCTGCTCTTCCAGAGTTCAATTCCCAGCAATCATGTGGTGGCTCACAACCATCTATAGGGGTATCTGACACCCTCTTCAGGCAAGCAGATAGATAAGCAGCAGAGCACTCATACATTAAATTAAAAAAACAAAACAAAACAAAACAAAACAAAACCCAGGTGTGGTGGGCGATATAAGTCTGCATTAGGAGCACTCTAGAGGCAGAACAAGAGGTTCAAGGTCAGTAAATTACATAAGACTCTGTTGCCAGGCAGTGTGGCTCACACCTTTAATCCCAGCACTTGGGAGGCAAAGGCAGGTGGATTTCTGAGTTCAAGGCCAGCCTAGTCTTCAGTGTGAGTTCCAGGACAGCCAGGGCTACACAGAGAAACCCTGTCTCGAAAAGGCAAAAACAAAAAGCAAGCAAACAAACAAACAGGACTGAGGTTGTAGCTCGTTGGTAGAGTATGGACCTAGTATAATCCCCAGGACCACATTAACGCAAGGCAGGTATGGTGGTGCCTAAAGCATGCCTAAAGCTACAATACTTCTGAGGGGAAGACAGGACTGCAAGATCACCCTTTTCTGGCTACTTAAGGAAGTCTTAAACTAATCTGGGATAAAGAGACTTCTGTCTCAAAAATGATAAGGAAAAGAAAATTATTATTCTTATTACTACTACTATTTTGGGCTTTTTTGGTTTTTTGAGACAGTTTCTCTGTGTAGCTGTGGCTGTCCTGGAACCATCTCTGTAGACTAGGATGACCTGGAACTCACAGAGATCCACTTGCCTCTGCCTCCTGAGTGCTGGGATTGAAGATGTACACCACCACAGCCTGAAAAGAAAAAGAAAATTCTAAAGCCAATCATGGTTGTTCGTGCCTACCGTCCCAGCATTCCAGAAGCTTGGAGACCAGTTTAGACTAGAGAGTGAAGCAACAGTCTCAAGAAAACCAAAACAAAAGGAACCTCTGGGTATGGTGGTGCACACCCAAAATGCCAGCATGGGAGAGGTGGTGGGTGCTGGAGGGCCGGCAGTTCAAGACTCTCCTGCACTTACAAAGCGAGTTGTTAAGAAAAGCTGGACTCTTGATTCTCTGTCTCAAGAAAACAAAACACAACAAAGGGATAGCCCACAATTCCATAGTGAAGAAAGCAAGTAATCTAAGCTGTAAGATCATATGAGAGATCTGGGGCTAAAGAAATGGCTCCGAAGTTAAGAGCCTGACTGCTCTTGTGGAGGACTCACTTTGAGCATCCACATGGAGGAGACTCATGATCACCTGTAACTTGAGGGGATCTGACTCCCTCTTCTGGCCACCATGGGTTTCTGCATGTACGCAGTGCACTTACACGAGCGCCCACATAAAAACGAGTAAATAAACATTTTGAAAGCTCATGTAAGTTTTTCTATGTTATATTTTCTCAAAATAATGTAAAAATTTTAAGATATATAATTGTATATACATACAATACAGTGCAGGATTCAGGAAGCAGAATGTTTGAGGCTAGCCTGGTCTACATAGTTACAGGACAGCCTGGTATACATAGAGATCATGTTTCCTATTTCAAAAACAAAAAAAAAAAACAGCTGAGTGGTGGTGGCACAAGCCTTTAATCCCAGCACTTGGGAAGCAGAGGCAGGCAGATCTCTGAGTTCGAGGCCAGCCTGGTCTACAGAGTGAGTTCCAGGACAGCCAGGGGTACACAGAGAAACCCTGTCTCGAAAAAAAAAAAAAAAAAAAAAAGAAAAGAAAAACCAAAAAAAAAAAAAAAAATCTTATTTGGCCCTGATGGCCCACAACTGTAATCCCAGCACACAGGAGGTGGTAGAAGAAAGAGGACTGCTGTGAGTTCAAGGCCAGCAAAGGATGGACAAAAAGACCATTCTTGTTCAAACAAGAACAAGTAGCCCAGCTATTATGCATAATGAGCACAAACGAGCCAAGCTCACTAAGGGCTCCATAGTTATACACAAGCATGTATAATTATGAGGATCATTAAACATGATGACGGACGTGTCCAATTCAAGAGATCATAAGCCAAGGGTGGTAGTTTTATTAAAGGATTTACCCTAAGCACACTCCTAATCTATTCCTGAGGTTACCCACACCCACACTCATCGACCACCATGTCTTCATAATGTCGGAGAATGACGTTCTTATCACTATCTTGATAGAGCATGGAGATGGGAGACAGCTTGGTGGGGACACAGACAGCCTTGGGGACCTTGGGGTCAGCCATATGCATCAGAGCCTGCATGAAAGCATAATTGGAACTGTTCACATATGTGTTCATTGAGAAGGGGCACTCTCCATGGCAGTAATTTGCCATGAACCCCTTAGGGGCAATGACCCACTTGTGCCAACCCAGGTCCTGGAAGTTGATGAACAGTTGATGACGGTGGCAGAGGTTCCTACAAAAACCCTTGGGGACAGGGATGGCCGCCCTCCTTTTTCTGGAAGATGGGTGACAGCGTTTAGGGTTGAGGGTGACCACCAGCAGGGAGGCATGGAGGGAGCGTACCAGCTGGTCACAGGCGTTCTCAGGCTGGACATTTACCCCAGAGTATCTGTCCTCTTTGACCAGAATCTCTAAGTGTAAATCCAAATTCTTCAGTCGGTTGCGGTTCCAATCCTTAGCCACACCCTGCAGGTTGAACTGAAGCGGACCTTGAGGCCCGGGGACAGACAGCTGAGTCAGCGATCTACCCAGCGGAGGATGGGATCGCCCCCACGCACCACGGTCCTTAACCACAGACAGAGCCACCACCAGCTCTGGTCGCAGGTTGTAGTAGGACCTGGGTCCCAAGTCCAGAGTCAGCTGAGCCAGGGTCAACTTTCCCTTTTCTTGGATGGCAGACAAGTTAAAATAGAGGACCTTCTGTAGACAGGAGCCATCTTGCGGAGGTTTCTGTGTGTTAAGGAAAAAACCTAGAAGCAAACAGAAACATTCGAGAGCCACTACGACCAACCGTTTCTACTTCGGACCCACAGGTGCTTGTGCATAAATGTGCATAACCCTGAGCTCCAGCCAAATGCTCTCTTTCGGGAGGACGATTCCCCAGCCCTCCTTATTCAGTCCAGATGTGTGCTACTCCTCAGGAGTTGTCTCCCTTGGTTTTCTTACACCTGGTCTCATTGACCTGGGGTTCATCCTTTTGGCTAGACTGGCTGGCTAGTGAACCCCAGGGACCTGTCTGTGACCCAGAATGCTTTAAAGCGGGACATGTAATACCTGGCTGCTGAACTTCATGCTTGTAAACATACTTATAATCATTTCACTAAGCCATCTCCCCAGACCCAAGCTTTTGGTTTATTTATTTACTTGTGTATTTATTTTTTGAGGGGCTTGTTTGTGTTTTGTTTTGTTTTGTTTTGTTTTGTTTTGTTTTAATTAAGACAAGGTCTCTTGTAACCAAGGCTGGCCATTATAGAGCTAAGGGTGGCTTTTAACTGTAGTCCTCCTGCCTGTACTTTCAAAGTTCTGAGACTGCAAATCTATTTCTTCTTTCTTTCTTTCTTTCTTTTTTTTTTTTTTTTTTTTTTTTTTTTTAGCTTTTTCAAGGCAGGGTTTCTCTGTTTAGTCCTGGCTGTCCTGGAACTCACTCTGTAGACCAGGCTGGCCTCAAACTTAGAAATCCACCTGCCTCTGCCTCCCAAGTGCTGAGATTAAAGGCATATGCCACCACGCCCGGCTTTTTTTTTTTTTTTTTAAAGATATACTTTCGGGGCAATAGTGGTGAATGCCTTTAATCCCAGCATTTGGGAGGCAGAGGCAGGCGGATATCTGAGTTCGAGGCCAGCCTGGTCTACAGAGTAGTTCCAGGACAGCTAGGGCTACACAGAGAAACCCTGTCTCGAAAAACAAAAAAAAAAAAACTTTACTTATTTATTATATGTAAGACACTGTAGCTGTCTTCAAACACTCCAGAAGAGGGCATCAGATCTCATCTCGTCATGGGTGGTTGTGAGCCACCATATGGTTGCTGGGATTTGAACTCAGAACCTTCAGAAGAGCAGTCGCTGCTCTTAACTGCTGAGCCATCTCTCCAGCCCTACAAATCTATGGTTTATACTATGCTAGAGTTCAAACTCAGAACTTCAGGGGCACTAGGCAATCCCTAGCACCCTTTCCTCCTTCCCTCCCTCAACAAACAAGCAATCTCCTATGTATAGTCTCCCTCACACCTCCAGCTCAGTCTCTGCCCCCACGACTTTGAGACTCTTTCATTATAATAAACCAACTTCTGCTTTGGAGGTTCAATCTCTTCTGGCCAACCTTGGACTTTTCCTTAACTAATTCTCTTCTAAAAAACTTTTTTTTTCTTCCTGAGACAGGATTTCTCTCTCTAGCCTTGGCTATAGACCAGGCTGGCTTTGAACTTGGAGGTCCATGCAGTGTTGGGACTAAAGGAGTGCCCTAGAAATTTGGGGGGTTTTTTTTTGGAGGGTTGGAGGATGGGGTGGTGGTGTTGGTTACACAGAGACAGAGTTTCTCTGTGTAACAGTCCTGGCTGTCCTGGTACTTGGGCTGTAGATAAGGCTAGCCTTGAACTCAAGAGATCCACCTGCCTCTGCCTCCTGAGTGCCGGGATTAAACACATGCACCACCACCACCAACTGAAACTCTGAACAGAGTAGACTTTTGATAGTATCTGCATTCTCAAAGCCACTCCCAATCCAACTCCCAGTAAATACACATTAAAGGCTTCAGGAACAAATACCCAAATCCTTTCTTCATCTTCTCCTTAAAATCTCAGCACTAGGGAGATTGCAGCAGGGGGACTTCTGGAAAACTTATGGCCAGTCTGAGCTGCAAGTGAGAGCTGCAGACCAGTGTGGTGTCTCAAAACAAAAACCACCCAAGCCAGGAAAAAAACAGTTACCAGAAAGACTATGCATCTGAATGCCAATGCAGGAATGTGGTGGCTCCGGACCATTTCCAACTTTGAATAAGAATCAAGTAGGGAAATGAAGGACAGACAGCCCAAGGCTAGAAGTACCTCTTTTTTAAAACATCAAACAGGTGGCTTGTGCAACTTGGTGGTCCATCAGTTTAAAAAGCTATGGGATGGCAGTCCCTTAGACTTTTAATAAGAATGTGACTGTGGCTTAGATTAATACCATTGGTCTGTGTTTTTAAAAAGTCAAGTCATGCTTGATGGCGCATGCCTTTAATCCCAGCACCTGGGAGGCAGAGACAGTGTATGTTCTTGAATCCAAGGTCATTACAAAATCTCTGTGTAACAGCCCTGGCTGTCCTGGTGCTTGGGCTGTAGATCAGGCTAGAAAGAGATCTCCAGGACAGCCAGGGCTTCGCAGAGAAACCTTGAGTTGAAGAAACAAACAAAAATAAATAAAATAATTAATGAACTATAAATAAATAGATAAAAATCAAAAGGTGTGCTGGCTTTTAATCCCAGCAGTCAGTACTTGGGAAGCAGAGGCAGGTGGCTCTTGCTCTATGGTCTACATAGCGAGTTCCAGGACAGCCAGGGCTGCACAGAGACCTTAATTAATTAAAATCAAGACCTGCTTTTGCATCTAACAAATTTAACACAGAGGGGATAGAAAGAAAGATGGCTGCGTGCTTAAGAGGACCAGCAACCATGTGGTTGGGCAGCTCACAACCTCCTGTAACTTCACCTCTAGGACATCTGACACCTCCTCTGAACTCTTAGGATATTCATGCACAAACACATAATTTAAAAACAGGGAGAGAGTAAGCAGGAGAAGAAAGAAGGGAGATGGTGGGGAGCCGCTGACTTTTCAAACCTACCTTGAATTCGGTCTCACCCAAGGTGTGATACTGTCTAGCTCTCGGAACGCTGACCTTCTGTCTAAGCTCACTCTCTGCTAACTGTAAATTAAACTTTGCTAAGCCAGCACAGCGGCAGTTAGACTAGCGTGGAGAGGCGATAAGAACAGGTGCCTTCCTCTGGGTTGATCTTGGAGACAAGACAGAATGTGCAAGATCCTAGCTCAGACTCCCGCCAGCCATTGTGCCCGTCTGTCTCCTCCTCCCGGCTCCACAGCACCCACTTGAGATTCGGGTTCCTTACCCTGGTCTGGGAGAAGCTGAAGCAGGTTTCCACGGACACCCAGCTCCTTCACGTAGCATAAGTCCTGCGAGGCCCCGCTGGCCGTAGCATCTTCTCGAGCCCGGATGATTTTCCTTAAGATGCGAGGCACAGGTTGGAACCTGTGAGGTGAAGGCGCTTTCTCTAAGCCCAGAAACTGCAAAAAGCCATAGTCTTGAAACTCGGAAGTCTGGCCCCAGGCCAGGGTTAACAGAAGGAAGCCAAGAGTCAAAAGCCTTTGGGAAGGCTGCATGGCCGACTGAGCCCGGTAGTGCAGCCTCTGGGGAGCGCGGCTCAGCGGTCTAGCCTCCGCTGCTCAATTCAGGAGCTTGGGAGGTAATCAAGTGTGAATTGCTCTCTTCTCAGCTCCTCAGAGGCAATTCAAAGTAAAAAGACAGGTGGTGGGTGTGTGTGTGTGTGTGTGTGTGTGTGTGTGTGTGTGTGTGTGTGTCTCCTTTTCTTGCTCTACTCTCCCGCGGGTTGGTCAGCAGTATTCAGGGTGAGTGGAAAGGAAAACGTTCATTCAACACACAAACATTAATGTGTCTGTAATATGCAAGGCAATGAGATAGCTTCTGGGAGCATAGTAGAGAATAATTTATATGTAATTTTGAGACGGGGTCTCATGTGTCCTAGATTGACCTTCAACTCGTTTCTTTTTTCTCAACACTTTTGTTTTTGTATAGTGCCTGGCGTGCCACAGTACAGGGGCGGAGCTCACAGGTCAATTCGCAGGAGTAGATTTGTCCTTTCATCGGATTCCAGGAACTGAAATCAGGTTATCAGGCTCGGTGGCAAGCGCCTTTACCCACTGAGGCACTTTGCTGCCCCAAGTTTAAACTTCCGATCTAGCCTATCTATCACTCCCAGTGAAATTAGATTAGATGCATGGTACAGAACTCAGGGCTGAGAACATGCTAGGCAAATATATAATTTTTTCCCTTTCTCTCTTTCTCGCCTCCCCTCCTCCCTTTCTTTCTGTCTCTTTCTCCCATTCATTCATTCATTCTTTCTTTTTTTCTTGTTTAATTGCTTTCTTCCTTCCTTCCCTCACATATAACATCCTACAGAAATGAATCCAGAAACTAGAAAAGAAGTGGGGCAGTAGTGGTGCACGCCTTTGATCCCAGCACTTGGGAGGCAGAGGCAGGCAGATTTCTGAGTTCGAGGCCAGCCTAGTCTACAGAGTGAGTTCCAGGACAGCCAAAGCAACACAGAGAAACTCTGCCTCAAAAACAAAACAAAACAAAACAAAAACAAAAACAAAAAACAAAAAAAAAGAAAAAGAAAAAAATAAAAATGTTGGGCTGGTGAGATGGCTCAGCGGGTAACAGCACTGACTGCTCTTCCGAAGGTCCTGAGTTCGGATCCCAGCAACCACATGGTGGCTCACAACCATGCATGATGAGATCTGACTCCCTCTTCTAGTGTGTCTGAAGACAGCTACAGTGTATTATGCTGGAGCAAGAGGGGCCGGAGTGAGCAGAGGTCCTGAGTTCAACTCCCAGCAGCTACATGATGGTTCATGGCCATCTGCACAGCTACAGTGTATTCATACACATAAAATAAATAAGTAAATCTTAAAAAACAAAAACAAAAACAAAAAAACTATTTTTAACCAGGCCTAGTGATTACAGTCCTACAAGTCCAGCTGCTCAGGAGGCTGAGGCAGGAGGATAAGAACCTCGAAGCCTATCTGAGCTGCTAAGTTCCTGGCAGCCTAGGCTGCAGAATGAGGCCCTGTCTGAATGAATCCAACAAAAAAGCTTATGTTCCTCTCCTAGGACCCTGGTCCTGGGCTGAGCTCTGGTTCCATCCTGTACCACCTCTGAGGCATCAAATTCTTCATTTCCTCTCACTGAATGTTGTCTCAACTAAAGCTAAAACCAATACATTTTCCTCAGAAACATGCTGCAGGGCTCAGTCCAGAGTCTGTATGTTGGGACTCACACTGCCCAAAAGAGCTTTAAAGAGCTTTGCGTAGAAAAGCATAGAATTACTGACAGAGTGAAAGGGAGGTGTGGACCCGGCATGTGGAAGGACCAGATAGATACTGAAATGCCACGCCTGCAGTCCCAACACTTGGGAGTCATAGGCAAGCAAAAAGTAAATCATGAGGTCAAGGCTATCCTCTGTTACCTAGCAAGGTCCAAGCTGTTGAACTCTGTCTCTACACAGAAAAACATACATACATTTAAGGGCATTGCTACTGTTTTGGTTGGTTGGTTGGGTTTTTGTTTGTTTGTTTTGTTTCAAAACTGGGTTTCTCTGTAACAGTCCTGGCTGTCCAAGAACTCACTTTATAGGCCAGGCTGCCCTTGAACTCACAAAGATCTTCCTGCCTTTGCCTCCTGAGTGCTGGGATTAAAGATGTGCCTGGAACTAGACTTATGAATGGTTGTGAACCACAGGCAAGTTCTGGGAACCAAATGGGGTCTTCTATAAGAACAAGTGCTCTTAATCTTGTGCCATCTCACCGGGCAGTGGGGGCACACGCCTTTAATCCCAGTCCTTGGGAGGCAGAAGCACTCAGAAGTGGATTTCTGAGTTCGAGGCCAGCCTGGTCTACAAAGTGAGTTCCAGGACAGCCAGAGCTACACAGAGAAACCCTGTCTCAAACAAACAAACAAACAAACAAACAAACCTTGGGCCATCTCCCCAGTACCTTCCTGGAACTTTGGGTGTTGGTCCAGGCTGCTTCCAACTTCTGGTGATGTTCTTGTCTCTGCCCTCTAGGTACCAGGGTTACGATGTGCACTGCTATCCCCTTTGACCTCCCTGAACCACACACACACAACACACACACACACACACACACACACACACACATACACACACACACACACACACACACACACAAAACAAAACCAAACTGAGCAGAAAGACTCTCAGACCTCAGTGGAAGGCAGTTCACTCCGTGGTAGAGGCTTTGCCTGGTGTGTGCAAGACTCTAAAGCTGACCACTTTTACCGAAGAAATAACTGGCTAGTCTGTCCCCAAGACACTGCTCATGGTCTCTGAAGCTGGAATGTTAACATTTTGAACTCTTTCATTCTAAGAACCTGAAATGGAGAGATGGCTCAGTGGTAAGAGCGCTAGCTGCTCTTCCAAAGGTCCTGAGTTCAATTCCCAGCAACCCCATGGTGGCTCATAAGCATCTGTCATGGGATCCAGTGCCCTCTTCTGGTGTGTCTGAGGACAGCTACAGTTTATTCACATAAAATAAATAAATATCTAAACAAAACAAAACAAAACAAAAGAACTGGTTTCACTTCAAAGGGGAGAAAATGCTGCTTTTAACACTTATTGACTTCTGGTCACAGAATAGAATAGTATCTGTTCAGCGGGGCATCAAGGATTCCTGTCTGGCATCATCTCCCGGGTCCCAGGGTGGTGAATGGGTATGTTCAGGTGACACTGGCAGAGCTGTAGTCCCGTGAGCTTCTTTCATCTCAGTCTGTGCGCTAAGTGAGCTCAAAAGTCTTGGAACTGCAAATACTTCCTCAGGGTAGATGCAGCTTTTTTCTTCCCACTGAGCCTGGGAGGCGGCAGTCAGCTCTAGAGCCTGCCTGGAGCCTCTCTGTGTTTGATGACCTTCTCTCAGACAGCACCCCTCAGGGATCAGAATCACAGTGGGAAGACACTGTGGATCCCACCGACAGCATCTAAGTGTCACTTCTCTTGGTGCCCTGATGCCACCTCACTCAATTTTCTTTGTTTATTGTTTCTCTATGTAGTCAAGACTGCCCTAGAACTCAAGATACTAATGTCTCAAGTCTGGAATACTGGGATTACCAGCCTGCACTACCATATCGGGATTTGTTTGTTTGTTTGTTTTTTAGAAATTCTGTTGCCTGTTTTCCTCTATTTTATTTTATTTTATTTATTTATTTATTTTTAAGCTGTGAGTGAGGGGGAATGCTTGTAATCCGATAGAGGAAAGGCAGTTCAGGAGCTTAAAGGTTTTTATTTATTTTATGTATGTGAGTACACTGTCGCTCTCTTCAGACCAAAAGAGGGCGTTGGCTCCCATTACAGATGGTTATGAGCCACCATGTGGTTGCTGGGAATTCAACTCGTGACCTCTGGAAGAGTAGTCGGTGATCTTAACCGCTGAGCCATCTCTCCAGCCCCAAGTTTGAAACCAGACAAATTCAAGGTCAGCCACCATAAGAACCTACTTCAAAACAATAATAAAAACACTTCAAGCAGGGGCTCAGTTGTTTAGGTGGATTTGTTCCTTTCACTGAGGACTGGATTCAATTCCCAACACCTATATATTGACTACATGCACACTTTACACATTCAGGCATAACACTCATACACATAAAATTAACAATAGATAAGGAAACTAATTTTTATTTTATTTTATTGTTTTTGTTTTTCTTTTTTCTTTTTTTTTTTAAGATTTATTCATTTTATTTTGTGCATATAAGTGTTTAGCTGCACTGCATGCATGCCTGGTACCCCAGGGGGCCAGAAGAGGGGGTCAGACCCTCTGGAACTGGAGTTATAGATGATTGTGAGCCATCATCTTTTTGTTTGTTTTGTTTTGTTTTTCGAGGCAGAGTTTCTCTGTATAGCCCTGGCTGTTCTGGCTGTCCTCTGTAGACCAGGCTGGTAAACTGATTTTTAAAAAGAGCATTTTCTGCTCTTGATGAGGACTTGGATTCAATTCCCTGCACCTACATAGTGACTAACAACTGTCTGTCATTCCAGTTTCAGAGGATCTGATGCCTGTACTGCCCTTCCTGGTCATGGCACTTAAAAACACCAATGCATATAAAATAAAATTTTCTTTAAATTATATATAGGTTGGTATTGTAGCTAGGTGGAGCAGCTCACTTAGCTCCCACACCACCTAAGAGCATCTAGACAGTTAATTGCTGCAGGCTGGGGAGACATTTTCTTCCTATAGCCACTAACGTAGTCCATTCTATAAAACTTCCCTCTCTTGTGCTTCTCTGTAAGTAACTGTAAACACTGCTTCATACACACACGCTTACTATGTAAGCTAATTTAGTTACATTTGTGTGTGCTGTGTGTGTGCATGGGTGTACATGTGTACTTGCACACACACACACACACACACACACACACGTGTGTGTTGTGTGTGTGTGTGTGTGTGTGTGTGTGTGTGCGTCCTCTTCACTATGTTGCTCCAGCAATGGGTGTCAGGCTTGGTAACAAGTGCTTTTACCCGCTAACTTCTTTCTCCAGCCTGATAAACTAAAGTTTAAAATAAATATGTCAGGTTAGTGAGATGGCTCAGCGGGTAAGAGCACGGACTGCTCTTCCAAAGGTCCAGAGTTCAAGTCCCAGCAACCACATGGTGGCTCGCAACCACCTATAATGAGATCTGACACCTTCTTCTGGTATGTCTGAAGACAACTACAGTGTACTTATTTATAATAATAAATAAATCTTTGGGCCGGAGGGAGCAGGGCTGACTGGAGCAAGCAGAGGTCCTAAATTCAATACCCAACAACCACATGAAGGCTCACAACCATCTATACAGCTACAGTGTACTCATATACATAAAATAAATGAATAAGTCTTTAAAATAAATATGTCAGGGTGGTGTCACAGACCTTTAATCCCATCACTAGAGTCAGAGGCAAGAGGATCTCTGAGTTCAAGGCCAGCCTGGTGTACAGAGTGACACATTGTTAACAACAACAAAAATAACTTAAAGCTTTTTGTTGTTTTTGTTGTTACTGTTGTTGTTGTTGTTGTTGTTTTGTTCAAGGTCTTCCTCCCTAGTTAAAAACTGGAGGCTAAGCCAGGTGGTGGTGGTGCACACCTTTAATCCCAGCACTTGGGAGGCAGAGGCAGGTGGATTTCTGAGTTCGAGGCCAGCCTGGTCTACAGAGTGAGTTCCAGAATAGCCAGGACTACACAGAGAAATCCTGTCTCAAAAAACCCAAACCAAATGAAACCAAAAAATGTAAATGAACATACAAATACATAACACAGGTTTTTTGTTTGGTATGTTTTCAAGACTTGGGCTCGCTCTCTCTCTCTCTCTCTCTCTCTCTCTCTCTCTCTCTCTCTCTCTCTCTCTCTCTCTCTCTCTCTCTCTCTCTCTAGACCAGGCTGGCCTAGAACTCAGAGATCTTCCTGCCTCTGTCTCCCCAGTGCTGGCACTAAAGGTATATGCCACCACCTCTCAGCTACAGTTGGGTTTTGATTTGCTTTTTACCCCCTCTGTGCTGAGACTCAAACCCTTAGCTGCTATTAATTACCTTTAACAGCAATTTCCTGTTCTGTTCAGTAATTTACCCAGCTGACCCCCTATTGATCCTGATTGTGTATTTCGGTGTTTTCCCCGCTTTCTCTCTTGGGGTTTTTGTTTTTTGTTTTTTGAAACAGCCTGTTACTATGTAGTCCAGATTGGCCTGGAAAGCCCTGTGTAGACCAAAGAGACTTCAAATTTCAGCAAGTCTCCTGCTTTGGCTTCCTGAGTTGCTGTTGACAGGTGTGGGGGGCTGTGTTGACCTGCACCTGCACCTGCATCTACATGTGCACTTGCATCTACACATGCACCTGCACCTGCTCAGGCCACTCTTCTTCCTCTATTTATTCATCTTGGCACCTAGGAAAGCTTAGAAACATGTACTGCTATGTGCAGAAAGCAATTCCTGGCCTATTCTATTAACTGTGGCCCTTCCTTCCTTCTTTCCTGTGTAGTCCTGGCTATTCTGGTGCTCACTCTATAAAACAGACTGGCCTTGAACTCAGAGAGAGCCTCCTGCCTCCCTCTCCCGAGTACTAGAGTTAAAGGCAAGAGCCATCACGACTGACATTTATTTTATGTGTATGGTGTTTGTTTTGCTGGCAAATATGTCTGTGTGCCATGTGTGCACAGTGTCTATAGATGCTTGAAGAGGACATTATACCTCCCTGGAACTGGAGTTACAGAAGATTGTGAACCGAACCTCAGACCTCTGGAAGAGCAGCAGCAGAGATGGACATCTGCTCATCACCACTAGGGGTCCCCACACTCATTGAGATCCAGCTGCCTCTGCTTCCGGAGTGACGTGCCTTTAATCCCGTCTAGCTACAAATAGTTGCTTTTTTTTTTTTTTTTTTCTTTTTTTTTTGCTTTGTTGAGATAGGGTATCTCTGTATAGCCCTGGCTGTCCTGGAACTCACTCCATAGACCAGGCTGCCCTCGAACTCAGAAATTCACCTGCCTCTGCCTCCCAAGTGCTGGGATTAAAGGCGTATGCCACCACTGCCTGGCTAGAAGTAGTTTCTTAAGTGGCTATTTAAATTTTATGTAGCCAAGGATAACCTTGAACTCCAAGATTATCTTGCTTCTTCCTGCAAAGACTGAGGATTGTAAACCATATCGTGCTGGCACTCCCGGATAGTCATTGTGTTTCAAATGATTGGGTTTTTAAAAAAGAAATCTCCACAGAGTAACCTCAGAGTTAAGGGGGGAATTTTATTTTATGTTAATTTTTATGGCTTTGTGTTCTTATGTTGGTTAGGGATCTAAGCCAGGCCTTAGCTATGTCAGGCAGGCGCTTTAGTACTGTTAAACCCCAGCCCAAGAACATTTTGTAGTATAAAGAGAGAGCCTCTGAGGGCCTGCTGGCGAGGTCTCAGTAAATTCCACAGGGGAGCATGCTTCAGCGACGGCTGAGTGTGTCTCAGCCTGAATCTTCCTCAGATAGTACTCCTGTCCTGTGGCGCTCGATGGACTCTGGGTACTGCTGCTGTTCCCAAACGCAGCAAACATGAGAGGCCCAGTGCCAGTGGCCCTGACTCTTGCTGGCTGCTTCTACAGCTGCCATGGTGGGACACCTCATCTCTCTGGCCCTGAGCTGGGGGAGGATTGTTAAGTGGGTGAGCTCCAGAGCGCTCATCTGTGTTCCATTATTCCCCCTCCCCCTCTCTCTGAGACAGGATTTCTCTTTGTAGTCGTCATTACTCATCATTCATCGTCCTGGAACTCGCTTTGTAGACCAGGCTGGCCTCAAACTTAAGAGTTCCACTTGCCTCTGCCTCCAGATTAAAGGCTTGCATCACACAGCCAAGCTATTTATTTATTGACTGGACATTGTTCTGTAGCTCAAACTGGCCTCTCCTGAGCACTGGGATCACAGGACTATGTCACTGCCACCATACCCATCTCCCATGTTTCTTTGATGCCCATACGTCTACCCGATGGAAGGAAGTTTCACCTACACTCTCACTCACGCAGACCCCAATCAGTACCTTTATGTGTGTTCTTGAAGTAATAAAGTGAAAAACAAAGTTCTGGGAATATAGAAATAAAGGTAAAAACAAGACTTTTGAGAAAGAAATAATAAGCCAGTATTGCCTATGGTAGAGACATCTGCCTGTATAAGAAGAACAAATTTTTTTTTAAAGATTTATTTATTTTATGTACAGTATCAGTACACTGTAGCTGTACAGATGGTTGTGAGCCACCGGGTGGTTGCTGGGATTTGAACTCAGGATCTTCGGAAGAGCAGTCAGTGCTCTTACCCGCTGAGCCATCTCTCCAGCCCAAGAACAAAGTTTTTAAAGGTCAGGAGGGCTGGGCTGAACTAAAAGCTGACCAGAACATAACCTGTAAGAACAAGATTAGATGTTCTACCCCTCCCTGTACTGGGGTCTAAGAACACCCTGACCTTACAAAAATTCCAGGACTTTCCAGCTTGCCCTTGCCCTATTCCAGGGGCTTGCCAGGTACAAGAGTTGGGGGGAGGGGGGGGGCGAATGTAGCCAAGAGCAACCCCCTTGAGCAAGCCAACCAATGCCTGAAGAGATCCTTTGTTTGATACTGCACCAATCAGAATAAGCCAACTAGCCCTGTTGCCTCTGTAAAGTATAAGAGATTCTTGCTTTCTGAGTTCTCGGTTGCCTCTTCCTACCAGGATGAGTAACCCCGCGTGCACTGGCCACACATGTTGGGCCTATAAACTTTGTGTTATGCCGGGCGGTGGTGGAGCACATCTTTAATCCCAGCACTTGGGAGGCATTTCAGAGTTCGAGGCCAGCCTGGTCTACAGAGTGAGTTCCAGTGAGAAAATCTGTCTCTAAAAACCAAAAAAAAAAAAAAAGCACAGGATTCAGCTAAAGCTCCATTCTACCTCCTGGTGCTCCTTTAATACTTAACCGGTATATTTTGTATTTTCCCTTTCTCCGCTTGCTATGCTTGTTCAAAACACTCTTCGTGAGGTTTAACCGAGAACAAAGTCTCTGTTGGGCTTCTTTGAGACATCCTTTGTCAGTGCAATTAATATAAATCTCTTTACCTTAGTCTGGCTACGTTCTTCACCCAACTATTACAAGGACAGTCTCTCTGTCACATATCAAAAGTTTCCTCCTCTGGAACCTTCATGCTTAGCTTATAGTAAAATATCTTGCGGACAGTGGTGGCGCACGCCTTTAATCCCAGCACTTGGGAGGCAGAGGCAGGCAGATTTCTGAGTTCCAGGCCAGCCTGGTCTACAGAGTGAGTTCCAGGACAGCCAGGGCTACACAGAGAAACCCTGTCTACAAAAACAAAAACAAAAAAACAAAACAAAACAAAAAAAAAACTTTATCAACCCCCCAAATTTTTTTCTTGTTTTGTTTTTTTGTTTTGTTTTGTTTTTTTGGAGACAGGGTTTCTCTGTGTTGTCCTGGCTGTCCTGGAGCTCACTCTGTAGACCAGGCTGGCCTCGAACTCAGAAATCTGCCTGCCTCTGCCTCCCAAGTGCTGGGATGAAAGGCATGCGCCACCACCGCCAAGCTGGTAATAACAAGTTTAATGCTTAAAGCACAGAGGGCAGGAGCTCTATTCCCTGAAACTCTAGCTTGAGATCAGAAACCCTCTCCTGACTCCATCCATGGGATCCGTACACTCTCACACATATACATACATACACACATATACATAAAATTTAAAAATTTTTTAAATATATGTGCTCATATGAGACAAGATGTTCAGTCCTTAGATTTCCTTCTCTGAATCCCTAGTAGCATAGAAGCAAGCTGCCTTTACTTGTTAATTCAGCAAGTGCGGGTTCAATCCCATCATGCTCTGTGTTATACAAGAAGAATAAACAAGGGACTGAGAAGTCAGCGGGTGAATGCAGCTGTTGTAAACCTGAGTTCAATTTCTGGGCCTCATTGGATAGGAGAGTATAAATCCACAAATTGCCCTGGCCTACACACACACACACACACACACACACACCCCACAATATAATTGTAATTTTAAAGATATGAAAATATAACGATCACATGAATTGGACTGGTTATGGTATCTCAGGGGTGTTCCTTTGCTTGTTTACTTTTTTTCTTTTTCTTTTTTCTTTTTTTCTTTTTTGTTTGTTTGTTTGTTTGTTTTTCCAGACAGGATTTCTCTGTGTGGCCCTGGCCGTCCTGGAACTCACTCTGTAGACCAGGCTGGCCTCGAACTTAGAAACCTGACTGCCTCTGCCTCCCAAGTGCTGGGATTAAAGGCGTGTGCCACCACTGCTGGACTTGCTTGTTTCCTTTTGCAGGGCTGGGACCTGAAACTAAGGCCTCATGCCTGCTGGGCAAGTCCCATACCACTGAGGCTCAAGAGTCCACCAGAGATGTCTGTTGGATTTTCTCTAACTTCTGCAATGGAATCCTTAAGACTATGAAGTGAAGAGATTCTTCAGGTAACAATAGTTATCTGAAGTAGAGAGCAGATCAACAGGTTCAAAGTACTATAAAAGCAGTGTGCAGTCCTTAAACGCCAACGCAGGTGGGAAATATCTATTGGTCACTTGAAACTGGCCTAGATTCCTGTTTAGAACTCCGGAGAATTTGCATCTTAATAAGATCCACTCAGTCTGAGCTAAGCTTCAAATCTGCATGTCAAAGAAAGTAGCCAGAGCCTGTGGATAAAGTCTTTTGGAAAGGAAGCCCAAAAACCACTAGAATAAAATAAAAAAAAAAAAAAGAAAAAGATAACATCCTGATCCCATAATGCTTCACTCCAAAGATCCCAGCCCTGTGGGAGGCAGAGGCAGGAGGATTCCTACTACTTCAAATCGAGGCAGTTGAGTGCCACGCTATAGAGTTCCAGGCTGCCTGAAGTGGCATAGTAAGACACTTTGTCTAAATCAAAAATGGGAACATTGGTCTTCATTTTTCCTTTCTGCAGACAGTGGCCCATATTGGTACACAACTCAATACAAGAATTGTTGGAGTAAGGAGATAGCAATTTATAAAGTTACATTCATTATTTATTGATTTCTCTCTGCCCCTAGGCAAAGTCTCACACAGCAGCTCTGCTGACCTAGCATCAGAGATCCTCCTGCCTCAGCCTCCTGGATGTTGTGATTATAGGTGTGAGCCAGCATGCCCAACCAAAGTTAATTTTAGCTGCTCAGAAATGCTTATACCAGGTGGGTCAAACCCGCCTGAAATGCCAGCACTGGTGCAGACTGATTTAGGATTCAAAGTTCCAAAGTGCGGAGGTTGAGACAGCCAGATATTTGAGTTGGAGGCTGACCTGGTCTACACAGTGAGTTCCTGGGCAGCCAGGTCTGCCCTGTCTGGAAAAACAAAACAAACAAAAAATTCCAGGCTACCAACTGAGAAACACCCCCAACCCCCCCCCTCCCCCCGCCCCCCGGCTCTCTCACTCCCCCCCCCCCCTCCCCTCTCTCTCTCTCTCTCTCTCTCTCTCTCTCTCTCTGGTTTTCCAGGATAGCCCAGCGAGTTGTCTCTTTTTTAAAAAGTTATGGAGATGGTGTTGTAAGCTTTATAATCCTAGCACATTGGAGGCAGAGACAGGAAGAGCTCTCCAGGTTCAGGCTAACTAAGCTCTTCAGACCAAGCCCTTCAGCTTGAGGCCAACCTGGGCTACATATCAAGTTTCTGAACAGACAAGACCACACAGAGTCTCAAACAAAAAGTTAGATACTATTAAATGTATTATCTATGAAATGATCCACAATTGTATATCCTTGAATTCCATGCTTAAATATATATACCATAAAATATCCATCTATTGCCGGGCGGTGGTGGCACA
>JADRCD010223374.1:8680-20316 GCA_019843815.1 Montemys delectorum
TGCTTGCTTGCTTGCTTGCTTGCTTGCTTGCTTGCTTGCTTGCTTGCTTGCTTGCTTGTGTTCAGTTCCATTCTCCTATAGTTTGGTAGCCTCTGCCTAGGGAATGGTGCTGCCCACAGTGGGCAGTATCTTCCCACATTTATTGGCTTAACAAAGACAGTGCCCCACAGACATGCCCATTGGCCAAACCGTTGTAGATCAACCCTCATAGAAATCTCTCCGGAGCTGATTCTAGGTTTTTTTCAAGTTAACATTGGGTGTCTCTTCGAAATTCAAAGGCTTGTCAGGGAGACATTAGAGTTATTAAAGCTATACGCTTATCTGACATTTCTCATATCTTCCTTCTAAAGTTTCTCTTTGGAGGCAATCGCCAAGATTCTTCTTATTGCTTTGCATAATATACAGCATTTGTTGACTGACACTAACGTCATAACCCTATCTTGGCAGTAGCCCCAGTTTGAAGGGTAGAAGACATCAGGTTTACACTAACTCTGTACCAGCCTTCAGGGTACCTTGCATCTGCAAGCCTCAGTGGGTTGAGCAACAGAGGACTCTGTGGAGAAAGTGAGTATGTGCTGAGATGCTCAGGAAAGTCCATTTTCAACTCAAGTTTCCTGTTCCTGTTTTTTTTCTCTTTTCAACATCAAATGTGAAGCAGAGTCCTTCTTTCAGAGTCTTTTAAAAGAAGGATCCGAGGTGGAGCTGCTGACCTCAGTCATCACAAAGAATGTTTTGATATCAGTTTCAACATTTCTTTTTTAACAGAAGAAACTTGTGGCTGTTCTTGGCTTGCCTTGAGCTTAAACCTTTGATCATGAAACCATTGGCTGCCAAGACAAATTTCTTTATCGTGGCAGCTCTAATGTCTGTGGAACACATGGTAATGCTAGTTATTGTAGTGACTACTAAATAGTGACTACTAGTTGGATTTAATGGGAATGAAATATCATTGTCTTCTAAAGGTAATTTCTAGTCTTTGGAAGTTAAGTATTAAGAATCAATACTTCTTTTATTTTTTAGGATACTATAGGAGTCTGCTTTTACCTTAGTGTAATATATTTTAAATTTAACGTTTAAAATGTATTTTTTAAAAATAAGACTAAGACTATGGTTATTTTATTTGGCTTTGACAATTCCTGGGGGTCACCCCTATTCTATTCTTCTAACTTCAGGGCTGGCTACCTCCCAGCAGTGTACCCCAGAAAATTGCTGCTTATTCTGGCCTTCTGCTCATGGTTCCTCTCCCCTCATGGCAGCATCCTCCCCCTTCTTCTTCTTCTTCATCTTTCCTTAAAATGTAGTTATTACTAAGTCGAGATACTTTAAATCCACGATCATTATAACAAGAAATTCTCATCACAATGTTTTAAAACTTGGTGGCAGTATAAAGGGAAATATGAATGCCAATAGCTCATGCCCACAAACATTTTGAATAGGGTCATTTCCAAATCTTGACACATTGCAAGCCAGCAAAGGTGCTCATCTTCAGCTACTAAAGAAATGGAAATGTGAGTCCCCCGTGTGACTGCTGACACCAAACTTGGGAACTGTGGAAGAACAATATGTGCATCTAACACATTCCAGCCTTGTGTTACAGAATTTTAAAAACCATCACAGTTCCTTCCAGAGCTTTGAATACTTGTCTGTAGAGCTTCAGGCTGGTGAAAAATGGTGGCTGGCTGGACTTTTCCCTACCCTGGCTGGGTCTACAAGGAGCCAACAACCAAGCTGCCTTGGCACACTTGCTCCACCTGAAGGTCACTACGAGGTACTGCTTAGGCTCAGCATTTTCAAAGCGGAGATAGTCTTGTCTCCATAAACCCTTCTCAAGTCTACCCAGCTCCTGGCCTGCCAGACACAATTCTAGCTTTTCAGGCTCTTGTTAACTCCCTAACAGTCTGTCATCCTCCAGGACACGACACCAATCTAAATGGCCCTATCCTTATACCTGCCATCTGCCCACTCCTGTCCCATGACTGCCGATGAACTCCTTCCTACTAGGCATGCACAACCCTACCTTTCCTGTGTTCTCTGAAGTCGTGTGTGTGTGTGTGTGTGTGTGTGTGTGTGTGTGTGTGTGTGAGAGAGAGAGAGAGAGAGAGAGAGAGAGAGAGAGAGAGAGAGAGAGAGATGGAGTTGACCCTTTCCCAACAATCTTGTGGAATACATGGAACCTCACACTACATTTGAAGATATCACCATATCTTTGTCTCTGTCACCAAACTGGCCCTGTCACTGTGATGGTTCAGGTCAGAGTCAGCATCACAGGATCTCCGTCATCTGAGAGGTGAATATGTCTGTACTGGCTAGTTTTGTGTGTCAACTTGACATAGGCTGGAGTTATCACAGAGAAGGGAGCTTCAGTTGGGGAAGTGCCTCCATGAGATCCAGCTGTGGAGCATTTTCTCAATTAGTGACCAAGGGGGTAGGGCCCCTTGTGGGTGGTGCCATCTCTGGGCTGGAAGTCTTGGGTTCTATAAGAGAGCAGGCTGAGCAAGCCAGGGGAAGCAAGCCAGTAATGAACATCCCTCCATGGCCTCTGCATCAGCTCCTGCTTCCTGACCTGCTTGAGTTCCAGTCCTGACTTCCTCTGGTGATAAACAGCAATGTGGAAGTGTAAGCTCAATAAACCCTTTCCTCCACAACTTGCTTCTTGGTCATGATGTTTGTGCAGGAATAGAAACCCTGACTAAGACAATGTCTATGGAAGATTGCCTGGATTATGGTCACTGAGGTGGGAAGGGTCATCTTTGCGGTGGGCAGGCCCATTTCCTGGCTGGGATCCTGGATTGTATAAAATGGAGACAAGGCTGGGTGGCAGTGTATATTCAACTTTCTATAACTCCTGACTGTGGAGGTGATGTGACCATGTGCTTCTAGCCCCTTCTGCCCTGACTTCTCCACCACGACGGGATGTGTGTACCTTGAACTGTGAGCTCAAAGTAGCCCTTTCTCCTTTAAGTTACTCTTGCCAAAGGTGATTTTTAGACAAACAATAAAAATCACAGCAACAGCCAAAGCATCTGACCCCCAGTGACCCTCCTCACTACACTGGACAGCAATGTTGTCTTCTGGTCAGTCGCTATCTCTTCCCTGACATCTTCCACAGTGCCCAGAAGGCCAGAAAACAAGAGCTGATGAGCAGACATGAGGATACACTGTATGCACAGGAAGCTTCCAGAACTCCAAGGGAAGGTAGCCACATGACTTCTCTTTATCCAAATATGACTCAGGCACCAGTGAGGACTGCTCTTGACCAAGAGTCCAGAGGCTGAAGCTAGTGAGTGGGCCCACACAATCCAGTTTTCAGCAAATACACTGCTTGGTTAAGCCTAGGAATCATTTGAATGTATGAACCTGCTGTTCATCACTACACAACAGAGGAGCAAAGGATGGTAAGTCTTGGGTTGCAGCTCACGGCCATGCTCCGTTGTGAAGGCAGCTGTCTCAGCAAACAGAGACACTCCTTGCTTCTCACTTGCGGGACTAGGAGACTCTACCGTTGGCCTCATTTGGGAAGGAAGATATTTATGCTTTTAGCAAGTGCCTGCTGAAGAGCTGAACAGGTCAGAGAGATGATCTACAAAACTATTCAGTTACACAGTGTGAGCAAGCAGAAGGCCAAGGGACTTCCTGCTCTTTGCTGTGTAAGCTAGCGTATGTTGGATGTCTGTCTCTTGAGCCCAAAGCCCCTGACTGCACTAGGGTAGCCATCTTGGCACTCCTTCTTTCATCCCCTGGTACACTTGTTGCCCTGGCAAGGAGTGGTAGTTCCAAGGATGCCAGAGTCCTGATTCCAGCCAGAGGTCTCCCTGGTGGCCTTTGATGACCCTGCATTCTTCCTCCCGAACCAGTCAGTTCTGTCCAACCTTTCAGCATCAAGCATTGGAGGCAGAAAGTTCATCTGTGAACCAGTACAGGGAATAAAGAGAGCAACATGCAGCTGATATTCACAAGCACGTTCTGTCCTAAGGGACAGGGTCAACAGCATTGGCAGCTACACAGTTCCCATCACTCACAGCCTAGATGACTGCGGCAGCCTTCCTTATGGACTCCTCCCCTGACATTGTGAGCCAATCCTCAAACAAGCAGGTTAGTCCTTTGAAATAGATCACCTGTCATGTGCCTCCTGCCACTATTGCACTGCATGATCTGGCCTCTGGTTTGCTCCAGCCTCTTCTTTCCCAGAGCTCCTTCTTCACCATTTCTTCCCAACTCACCTTCTGCTATATTCTCATATATTATTATTATTATTATTGTTGTTGTTGTTGCTATTATTGTATTGTGTACTGCATGTATGCTCGTGTGTGTGTGTGGGTGTGTGTGCATGTGTGTGTGCGCGCTTGTGTGTGGTATGTGTGAATGTGTGGTATGTTTATGTGTGCACATGTGTGTGATGTGTGTGTGTATGTGTGTGTACACAAATGCATGTGTTTGTGTGTGGTATGTCTGCATATGCTTGTGTGTGATGTGTATCCATGTGTGTATGTGGTGTGTGTGTGTGTATGTGTGGAGTATGTGTGCATGTATGTGTGTGTATATGGTGCATGTACATGTGGTATGTGTGTGTTCATAGTGTGTGTGCGTGTATAATGTGTATGTGAGTGTGGTGTGTGTGCATGTGTGGCATGTGTAGTATGTGTGTACATGTATATTTGATATGTGTGATGTGTGTGTGTGTGTGTGCAGGTGTGTGTGTATATGTGGTGTGTGTGTGTCTATGTGTGGTGTGTATGTGTGTTTTGGGAATTATATAAAATGAATCCATGCCACAAACTCGCTTTCCCGCTGGGCCACGTTTTTGAGCTGGTACCGTTTGGCCTCAATTCTAAGCTCCGGCAGGTTTTTGTTGTTTTCTCCCAGCAAGCTCCATCTCGCTCGCATGCAGCTCTTTACACACCCCACAGTCATTCATCTAAATAGCGCCTAAGACCCGGTAAGTAAAGCATGGCTCTTCAGGCCTTAGTATCCAATCAGATTTATATAACAATAAAAAAATCACAATTTACAAGATGCCAATACAATAATTTCAGAACCAAATAATAAAGACATTATTCTAACCCGATCAATCTATTTTGTAAAAAACCTTTGCTTGGAGCCGGGCAGTGTTGTCGCACGCCTTTAATCTCAGCACTTGGGAGGCAGAGGCAGGCGGATTTCTGTGTTCGAGGCCAGCCTGGTCTACAGAGTGAGTTCCAGGACAACCAGGGCTACACAGAGAAACCCTGCCTCGAAAAACCAAATACAAACAAACAAACAAACAAACAACAACAAAAAACCCTTTGCTTGGTTGTATAACCTCGTGAGGTCTCTTGTCCTCATCATCCACTTCATGTTCTCCACTTCCTCTCTGCTTCTCTGACTCTTCTCCTCCTCCAGGTCTCGCTCCACCTCTCTATTCCTGTCCAATCACAGGCCTGTCACTGCCCTAAATGTGATTGGACAGAGAAAATGCTACAGCATATGTGTGTATGTGGCATGTTTGTGTGTCTATGTGTGGTGTGTGTGCATGTGCTAGAGGTTGATGTTTGGTATCCTTTTATGTCACTCTTCACCTTATTCTTTGAGACAGAGCCTCTCACTAAGTCTGTAACTCTGGATTAATTAAAGACCATGTGCTCAAGGAGGTCTGGGGATCCACCTGTCTTCATGCCCCTCCCCTTCAATGCCAGAGTTACAGATACACACGGCCATGCATTTGGGTGTTGGGGATACAAAGTCAGGTCTGTATGCTGGCATGGCAGTCACTGGAATAGCTGAGCCATCCTGTTTGTTTCCTAAGCATGACAGTCCTTCCGCTCAAGCTCTTGGCACTTGCTATTCTTGCTTACACTGTCAGCAATGTGAGACTTCTGCTCTGGATTAAGTAACCCCTACACTGAGGCCTTGCCTGGCTGGGCTACCTCAAATGGCTGCCTCTGCATTCTGCTTTGCCTTTTACCATTGCGCTTGACAGACATAGCATCATGATCTGGTTGGTTGGTTTCTTTTCTATGCTGTGTACCTATCAAGAGCTGAACTTCTAAAGGCCAAGAGTTGGCCTCTTCCATTCACTCTTGGATTCTCTGGATGCAAACCCCTCAAGATACTGAGCACCTAGGGGGTGTTAAGTAAACACTCTCTGTCTCTGTCTCTGTCTCTGTCTCTGTCTCTGTCTCTCTCTCTCTCTCTCTCTCTCTCTCTCTCTCTCTCTCTCTCTCTGTGTGTGTGTGTGTGTGTGTGTGTGTGTGTGTGTGTGTGTGTGTGTTTTGCTGGGGATTGAATCTAGGGCTCTGCTCATGATAGGCAATGCTCTACCACTGAGCTACATCCCTACGTATGAATGAATTGACAATAATTTGAATGATGATGCCTTGCCACTCAGTCAAGAGAGGACACATACACAAATCCCTTCTTCATTTCTAATCCTCCTGTAAGGCTCAAAAGATCTTTAGAAAAAACTTGCTCTCATCTTCTCTTTTCAAATCCTTGACTTAAAATTGTATATTATTTTCTTGGCATTTGTGGTGGTCAAATCCATGCTTTGAACACACAAGGCAAATACTTGTTATACCTCCAGTCTATATGTATATGTGTGTGTGTGCCTGTATATGGATATGTGTATATGTGTATACATGTGCATGTGTGTATGTGTATGTAATTTTTCAAAGTCCTATCTGCTGTGATATAATTAGTATCAATACTATTGGACCAAGCATTGATGGAATTGATAGGTTATTTCTCCACTGGTGAAATGTACAAATTCAAGCCAGAATAGATTATATTAAGGACAGGTTTATTGAGAAGCAGCTCTCAGGCGAGTTCACTGGCTCCAAGGATTGAGGAATCGCCGTGGGTTGGGGGAGTGGGAAGAAAGACAGAGAGGAGAGAGAAGGAGGAGAAAGAGAGAAAGGGAGAGAAAGAAAGAGATAGAGAGATAGACAGAGTGAGAGAGAGAGAGAGAGAGAGAGAGAGAGAGAGAGAGAGAGAGAGAGAGAGATCATAAAATATAAGGATTATATAGGGAGGAGCCTCTGGAGGAAGGGCTAGAAAGTTCAAAATTGGGGGCAGGGTACTCCAGGTAGGGACTGAGGGATGCTGGGAGAACTTGGAGGCCAGGTCTGCTTTGATATGTAAAATATGCACCTTGGTCTCTTGTCTTGGGTCTGCTCTGACATGGACCATGACTGTTCTATGGCTCATAATAGTGGACATGTCTAAGCATCTGTGAGCCATAGATCTGCACCTGAAGATGCTGGGAAGGAAAGAACAGATGGGATGATGCCAGGCAGTGTTCTGAGGCTAGGATGCAGGTGTGCGAGCTTAGCCATAGAAAAATGCTCTTGAAAAGACTGGTTTCCAGCCGGGCAGTGGTGGCACATGCCTTTAATCCCAGCACTTGGGAGGCAGAGGCAGGTGGATTTCTGAGTTCAAGACCAGCCTGGTCTATGGAGGGACTTCCAGGATAGCCAGGGCTACACAGAGAAACCCTGTCTCAAAAAACAAGAAAAAGAAAAAAGACTGGTTTCCAAAAAGCAGCTAGTAGCCAACCATGCTGTCATTATGATAACTGTCTCTGCTTTCCAGTTCACTTGGATTGGGGTGGTTAGTGTCCGATGTTCGTTTGTTGCAGCAAATTCCATTTCCTCCGTCTCCCTCTAACCCCACTCCCTCAGAAAGTCTCTGAGCATAAAAGGCTCAAAAAAAAAAAAAAAAAAAAAAAAAAAAAAAAAAAAAAAAAAAAAAGCCCAGTCCCTAATTCCTGACATTCATGACCCAATCCTGCTCACCGGAAGTCACAAGCCACCCAAGGCCCTATCCCCAACTTCTCACACAGTCTGTAAGAAGCTTCCATGCCAGAGTCTGCCAGTAGCTTCTCCTAGTTTTGCCCCCTGAGACTGGTGAACTTGCCTGGGAGTCCATTCTGAAATAAAACTGCCTTTTTCGCTTTTAATTGCGCTACATTAGATTATTTCTTCAGTGGAGAAATATCCTCCAATATCTGGATGCCTGGCATAGAAAGCCTGAGTCTGGAGTCAGCGTCAAATATAAAAATGAGTCAAGCAAATCAGTTGTCAGAATAACAGGTGGGGTCAAGGAGCCATAACTAGATGCACTCCCCAATTTCTCAGCCACCTTATTATTTTTCTTTTCTTAAAGTGGCTTTCCCCTGTCTTAGTTAGGATTCCTCTCACTGCAAGAAAACACCATGACCAAAAAGCAAGCTGGGGAGGAAAAGATTTATTCAGCTTACAGTTCCACATTGTAGTCCATCGATGAAGGAAGTCAGGGCAGGAACCTGGAGGCAGGAGCTGAGGCATGGAGGGATGCTGCTTACTGGCTTGTTCCTTGTGGGTGGCTCAGCCTGTTTTTTTATAGGGCCTGAGACCACCAACCCAACTGCTTACCATGGGATGGGCCCTCCCCCATTGATCACTAATTAAGAAAATGCCTTTCAGCAGGATCTTACGGAGGTGTTTGCTCAATTGAGGCTCCTTCCTCTCTGATGGCTCTACCTTGTGTCAAGTTGACGTAAAACCAGGCAATACACCCTCCAACACCAGCATGTTGGAGATGCTGTTTCTAACAACTATATTCACACCAAGCAGGCATGGGGTTTTACATCTGTAAAGCCTGTAAGTTGAAAATGGTTTATTCCTGTACAGATCACACCAAGCCCATACAGTTCTCACAAGAGAGGTCCTTTATTGAAAGAGGGGAAGAAGAGAAAAGAGAGATGGGTCAGGGACCCCATCTTTTATGTGGGCTGTGACATAGGTAACACATGTGGTGATGCACACGGGTGATACAGATGAGGCATGCCCAGGGAGTGTGCATCAGTTGCCATGGCAACAGATGTAGGAGGGTCCTTGTCACCTATGGATGATGTCATTGTCATCACTGGATTCAGAGGCTGGCCTGTAAATAGCTTCTGATGCTAACAAGGCCAGAACTTGAGAGACTGAGGGGGGAGGACAGTCATGAGTCTAAGGCCAACCTGGGCTACATAGTGAGTTCTGGACCACCTTAGTCTACAGAGCAAGACTCAGACCAAAACATATATTTTTTTATAAAAAATCATAAGTAAAGCTTATATTCATAGATTTTTTGTTCAATTGCCAGCACTGTATCATATTTTTCATGACTATTTCGGATTTTAAAGACACTAGTGCTTGAGTGGCACTTTAAGAGCCAATTAGGAGGCCCAAATTCCTTCCATGTGACCACGTGTGTTGCAAAGAATCCCAAAAAGCCATTTCTTTCAAAGCCAGAAACTATTCAATAGTGAGTTGCTATTTTAATGTATTTATTGTGTGTTTGTCTATGTGAGTGTGTATGTGTGTGTTTGTGGTGAGTGTGTGTGCATGTGTATACATGCCATGCACACCAAAGTCAGAGGACAAGCTCTGAGATTAGGCTCTTGCCTCCCATCTTATTAAAGCACAGTCTCTCTTGTTTCTGCTGCACAATATGTCCCAGGCTAGCTGGTCCATCTGAGTGGTCTCTGCTTCCCATGTCACTGTAGAAGTGCCGGGATTACAGATTCGAGCCACCACATCCAGCTTTTCATGTGTCTCTGAGAATCAGACTCAGAGTATTAGTGCTTGTGTGGCGGGTGCTTTTAACTCACTGTGGTGGTTTGAATAGCTATGGCCCCATAGACTCATGTGTTTGAATCTTTGGCCCATGGGGAATGGCACTATTAGGAGGTTTGACCTTGTTGGAGGAAATGTGTCACTGTGGGGTGAGCTTTGAGGTCTCATATGCTCAAGTTCTGTCCAGTGTAGAAATGCAGTCTCCTGGCTGTCTTCCAATTAAGATGTAGGACTCTTATGAACCTAATTCAGAACCACTGCCATGCTCCCTGCTATGATGGTAATGGACTAAACCTCTGACACTGTAAGCCAGTCCCAATTAAATGTTTTCTTTGATAAGAGTTGCCTTGGCGGTGGTGTCTCTTCACAGCAATGAAACCCTAACTAATATATCCTTTGAGCTTTCTGCTAGCCCAAATTGTTTTTTGTTGTTGCTAAAACACTGATATTGACTGGGATCAGAATAATCTTTGTTAGTCTGTTTGATGTGTCCTAGAAAACAGAAGCATATATCGGGGAAGGGTGGGCCTAGAAAGGCTGGCTGAAGCGTGAGAATAACTCTTTACAGATGTATGTGGGCAAAGAACATCAGTCTTTATTCAACAACAACAACAAGAATATCAAAACCTCTGGCTAATCAGGAGGTATGTTAGTCATCCTCTCATAACACAATGAAATACCAGAGACAATTAATTCTTAAAAAAAAAAAAAAAAAGGTTTATTTTGATTCATAGCTTACAGGACTCTGCCTGAGGCCTCTGGTGAGGCAGGACACTACAATGGGAGCTTATGGCAAATCAAATTGTTTAATGTCATGGGCCAAGAAAGCAAAGAGAGGATGGCGGTGGAGTGGAAAGTTGGCTCAGCAATTAAAGATGCTTGCTGCTCTCGCAGAAGACCTGGGTTCAGTTCCCGGCATGCATACCAGGCAGCTCACAACCACCTGTAGTTCTAGTTCCTGACACACTTTTCTGGCCCCCTTGAGTATCTGCATGTGGGTGGTACACATATGACAATCAGACACACACACACACACTCACACACACACACAGAAATATTTTTAAAGAAAGAAAATAGTCTAGGTTCTCAACTTGTGGGTCAAGACTTCTTTGGGGGTGTCAAATGGCCTTCTTGCAGAGGTTGCATATCAGATATCCTATTACCAGATATTTACATTAAGGTTCAGAATGGTAGCAAAATACAGTTATGAAGCAATAATTAAAAATAATTTTATGGTTAGTGGGGCTCATCACAACATAAAGAGCTGTATTAAAGGGTTGAAATACTAGGAAAATTGAGAACTACTGGTCTCAGATCTAGAATGTTCTTTGAAGACACGTCTCATGGTGTCCTAAGGACCTCTCACTAGGCCTCATCTCCTAAAGGCTCACTCCCCACATCAGCACCGTGCTAAGGACAGAGCCATCGACATGTGGGTCTTCAGGGGACACCTAACATCTAAACTGTGGCCGGAATTAGTTAATCGCAAATGTCAACTTGCCTGGATTTAGAATATTACAGAAGATGATTCTGAAAGGTCTGCAAGGGTGTTTTTAGAAAGTTATAGGTAAAGGTTAGTCACCCCAGTGTGGGCAGCACCACCACACAAGCTGGGACCCAGGACTGAATAGCCTCGGAAGTCATCTCTTTCTACTTCCTGGCCCTCCCGATGCTCATGGTCCTGCTTTGCGAATTCTGCTCTGCAATAAACTGTATCCCTTCAAAACTAGGAACAGAAAGGAATAAGCCCTTCTTTCCTTGTGTTGGCTTTGTTAAGTATTTCATCTCGTCGTTGTGGAAAGTAGCCAATACCTAGAGTTGACACAGACCTGTAACAATAACAACGGCGACGGTGACTACATACATAGACCTGTGATTCTGACCTGTGGCACCTCAGGGCTTAAGAAAGTCTCACGTTCTTTCAGAACTTGTGAGTTTATATCTCATAAGCATCTCAACCTATACATTGCATCAAATATTACCTGATTAATTAAAGAGACAACCAAATAGCAAAGTGTGTGTGTGTGTGTGTGTGTGTGTGTGTGTGTGTGTGTGTGTGTG
>JADRCD010223374.1:20326-40890 GCA_019843815.1 Montemys delectorum
GTGTGTGTGTGTGTGTGTGTGTGTGTGTGTGTGTGTGTGTGTGTGTGTTGGGAAAGGCAGCCTTGTTCACTTAACTGAAGTGAGCAGTGATGGAATTAGTAAAGATGGAAGGTAGGACAGAGGAGGTTCAGAGGTCAGAGGTCAGAGGTCAGGTTTGGTTCCTGCCTCCCAGATGCTCCAAGTCCACAGGAGTCCGGTCTGCTTTTATACTACTTTAAGTACATGCAAGATGATAAGGTCAGTTCTGCATCAAGGAACAAGCAAAGCACTAAACAAAATCTGGTAAACACCTTCCTAGGGGCTAGTCAGGATGACTAAGACAGAAGGGATGAATGCCACACAAGCCTCACTGAGCCCACCCTGAGCTTTGCATTAACTCAAAGGTAAATGTTTCTTAATCTGGACCTATTTCCTGAGTCCTGGCCCAAAGTCAGATTCCTGCCTTGAGCTTACTTCTTTTGTCCTGGCTCCATGTCAAATTCCCACCAAGTGTCTAGAAGCAAGCGGCCCCCAAAAGCTGTCCACACATTCTTCTTGTGGATATGGACCCTAAATGAGAGGTTCTAATTATGAAATATGTTGGAAATAACTGTCTGAATACTGAAGCCAGATAAGAGTGGTGGTAATGCTGCCACCTGGCTTTCTTTCTCAGGACACATGCATTGGGAATCCACGTGTGGTCAGCTATCCTGAAGCCACTGCTCTGTTGTGCTGCCCAGTCCAGATGCAAGGCCTGTTCTCATGAGCGCTCCAACCTGCAAGGGGCTGGGGCCAGCTCTCCTGCTGTCACACTCTCAGGGCTGGCTCACTCATGCCTTCTCTATCAGGGCCAGCTCTACTGTGTTGCCCAGGCAAGGGGCAGAGCTTGCTCTCCCAAATGTTGTAGCTAGTGAAGGGCCAACTCTCCTGATCTCGTGACCTTGGGGTCAGCTCTCTTGACTGCCTCGGGTGGCAACGGCATTTCCCTCTTGCCCATGTCACTTCACAGCAGGCAAGAGGGGGTGCCAACTCTTCAGAATGCCACAGACAGTGAAGGGAAAGGCCAGTGCCTGCTCTGCACAGCCCTTGGACATCTACGTGGTCCCAGGTGGCAGCTCAGACCAGGGACGTCTGCATGGTCTTTATTAGTAATATGAGCCATGGACAGGGTCACAGACTTAGACTGGTCCTCAGCCACAGCACAGGCTTGGACTTCATCACCACCTCAGATAGCAGGGCAGGTTACTCACATCAGGCTGTTCCTCACCATCCTCAGGTCCACCTCTCTTCATACTGCTCAAGCTCTTCAGCCTCTCTTTCCCACCTGTCCACCACATACTTACACATTGGAGTGGCTCCTGCTGTGGTCAGGCCACGCGGCTGACAGGCTCCTGAGTATCCTCCTCTGCCTGCACCATGTGGCATGGCAGCAAGCAGGTCTCTGGGTGCCATCCAATGCCTGCACTGCGTTTTGTGGCTACCATCAAACTTTTTAAGTCTAGCTTTCTCTCTCTAGGTATGCAGGCTATTTTTTTTCCCTCTGCACCTTTTGTCAAGCTGCCTTATCTAGAATGTTCCAATTCCTTCTCTTCTAGAAAACTTATTCCTCAAAACAGTTTGAAGCCACCTCATTCATGAATCCACTTACAGAATATGGATGAAAGCTCAAATATTGTATCAAATAGACAGTCACGCAGAGGATGGATAGATGCAATCCGTACTGGACAAGGGCCCCTGGGAGACATGGATGTATCCAGGTGGGTAAACAACATAGAAAAGGTATCTATTACATCTGCTACACCCAAGAAAGCAGATAACAACTGTTCCCAAGATCATAAGTCAGACTCATAATCAGATCATAAATCATAAATGTGTGTATAGACTCTCACATGAAGTGATCAAAATTCAGGTTCCTGACTCTGGCTCCTCTTCCACTCCCAGGAAAAAGGACTCAATTTGGAGAAGTACACATCACAGAGTGATTGAATTCAGGAGAAAGGACTAGAGTAGAAACACAAAATACCTTTGAAAAAACTTTACATGGGGCTAGAAAGATGGCTCAGAGGTTAAGAACACTGACTATTCTTCCAGAGGTCCTGAGTTCAATTCCCAGCAACCACATGGTGGCTCACAACCATCTATAATGGGATCCTATACCCTCTTCTGGTGTGTCTGAAGACAGCTACAGTGTACTCATATAAATGAAATTAAAAAGATCTTTAAAAAAAAACTCTACAGGATTGTCTTCTAAACTTAGGCAATGGTGAAGAAGTTGCAAAGACTAAGAGGAATAAAGAAAACTCGAGAGGCTGTGATGCACAAAAGCATTCCACGGGGTGTGTTTGATGACGAGGTCAGTTTACAAACAATACAGAAACCAAGGACCTGAGATTTGGCTCCGCATTTAGCAACAGAGATGTTTTCCAGAAGCTTCCCCATAGTTCTCAAATTTACCTAAATATATTTCTTCCACAGTCCCTACAGAGTTAAGCATTTAAAACCATACTCTAATGAAATCAGCTCTTTGAGTGTTAACCCTGGCTACTTAAATTCAAGTATTTAATTAAAATGAAATGAAATCCAATGCTGTGTTCTTCAGTTTCACTTGGCCACACTGCTAGTATCAGCTGGCATATGTGTGTGTTGAGCCTACTGGAAGCACAGATTGTAGACCATCTTCACCATCAGAAAAAAGTTCCATTACATAATGCTGCTCTGTTCGTGTGAGACAACAACTGTGCTAGAAGGCAGTATACAAACCGAACAGCCCATTCTTAGATAATGATCCCCATTCTTCCTCTTACATCATCCCCGTTCCAACAACTTTTCATTCCTCAGGCAGTTTAAGCCCAGTGTCTTGTCCTGCACGGCAGACTTCAGAGAGAGAACATGCCTGGCTACTAGGTGTGCTTCCCAAAAGGCAGAAGACTGCAGGCTGGGGAAGGTTAAAGGAATGGCAGGGGATGGGAAGAGCAGGCAAGTGGTGGGTCCAGGTCTCCCATGCTCAAGCCCTTGGAGCCAGCTCACCCCGCATCCCTGCCACCAGAGCCAGCTCTACTGTGGTGCCCAGGCCAGGTGCAGGGCCCACCCTGCTGGTGAAAGGTGGAACCAGCTCTCCAACTCTCCGGAATGCTACAGGAATAATGGTGGGCGAGCAGAGGTAGCTCTCTCTCTGTCTCTCTGTCTCTCTGTCTCTCTGTCTCTCTGTCTCTCTGTCTCTCTGTCTCTGTGTGTGTGTGTGTGTGTGTGTGTGTGTGTGTGTGTGTCTGTCTGTCTGTCTCTGTCTGTCTCTCTCCTACACATACACACACACACACACACACACACACACACACACACACACCCTGAAGTCTCCCTCTAGCACATTCCTCCAATCACTTGGAAGCAGGAAACCCTTAGTGTTGCCTGAGTCCTTTGTCCTGCCCCGAGTCCCCCTTGGCCGCAGTGGGTGAGAAGGGGCAGAATCAACGGCGGCTCAGACTCGGGGAGAAAATGAGAATGAGGCAGCAAGCTCGTTTATTAATTCTCAAGGGGCGTCCTTTATACCCTCCACCACTTCCCATTGGTCCCAAGCAAGCTTGTCTTCCAGGTGTCAGTTCCCGTTTGCTGTCAGTGTCTGTGCCACCAATCTCAGGCAGTCTTCAGTTTGCCCCTCATCCTTAGGCAGTTGCCTCTGAGGCTGTGGCCTCACTTGCTTGACCTTTATGCCGAAGTGACCCCCGCCTGGTCAGTGAGGCTTGCCTTTCCTCCTACACCTTAGCAAGGGAGAAATACAAATAGCTGTATCTTGGCCTCAGCATCACAGAACAGAGCTTTGGAAGGTCGAGAAGTATTACAAATCAATCATGTAATAGCCAGATGACCACTGAGAGGTCCTCATACCACTCACCTCCTTCGCTGCCCTCACTCCCTCTTTCCATAGCACCCAAATGCCACCTAGACTCATCCCATCATTCACCATGGGGCTGTGTCAAGAGAAAAAAAAAAAGTAGTACATCTCACGACACATGCCCCTATGTACACTACACACACACACACACACACACACACACACACACACACACGATCTAATTTCCAATTAAGCATCTGCCATCCATTTTCTAGATAGGTCAACTGACACTTTGAAAGATTAAGCAGCTCACCTGAAGCGGCTGCCAGGCAGTGAAGCTGCAGTGCCAGCCCAGGTTCATGTGAACGGATTCTCTCTTCTTCTACTCAACTATGCTCGCTTCTCTCGCTCTCTTAGCCACCTCCTGAAGGAAATGCTTCGACTGCTATGTGTCTTTACAAATAATTGTAGTCATTTGAACCACTGTTTCATCAAACCCAGGGCTTTATTAGGTTCTAGGGATTTGTAATGGATACTTCATTTATTTTGGTTTGTCTGGCATGTGTTGCCACTTAGCCTGGCTCCGTAAGGACTGTCTAGAGTTTCCTCATAAACCTTTGTTCTAAGCTTCTAGGTAGCTTTGGATCTTTAAAAACAGTTGAGCAATTCCTCTGCTGTTTAAAAAGTTATAAAAGAATGAATCTATCTCCCTGTCCATCTTCATGGCTAGTATTCTGGTTACTGTGTGCATTTCCTGTCTTAAGACAAAGAAGAAAGGAGGAGAAGAAAAGGAAACCTGGCTTCAGGTAATCTCCCTGCCTGCCTGCCTGCCATTGGCTCCCTGTACTCCCAACTAGTCTTTGTAAATGTCCCTTTAATTTCTTGTGGTCGATCACACACTATAAAATCATAGCATATAATTTGCACACACCTACATAATCCTCTCCTGTTTTAAAACTCCCCTCTAGAGTGCAGCTTCTTGAACTGTGGGCCGCCACCCCACACGAAGTCATGTGGACAGGTGCTTGCACGCACATGTGTGCAGGTAGGTGTAGGTTTGTAGGAGCCAAAAGTTAACACGCTGGTTGTCTTCCTCAGACACTGTCCACTTTTTATTTAGAGAGAGAGAGAATGTCACTGTGTTTGGGATTCTCCTCTCACCGCTTTCTCAGTGCTAGGACTATAGGCATATGTCACTGTGCTTGCTTGGCTTTTGCATGGGTGCGGGGGAACCAAGTCTAGGTCCCACCCCACATCGCTTTTACAGCAAGCCCTACCTACTGTGCCATCTCTCCAGCCTTTCATATAGCATTCATTCTTTAGAGAATGAAATGGATTAAAAAAAAAAAACCCTGCATGTGTTAGGCACAGGCATGTTTTCTTTTGAATATTTTCAGTGTCAGACTTTCAGATACCAAGACTGCATCTACTGTGTCACAGATACAGTGTTTAAAGGGTTCATTTGAACATGAAGATAGGTTGTCTGATAACAGGTTTGAGACAGACGCCAGCCAACACTGCTTCCTAGGCTGTACTACACAGTTAGGGTTTCCATTGCTGGGAAGAGACACCATGACCAAAGCCACTCTTAAAGGACAACATTCAGTTGGGGCTGGCTTACAGGTTCAGAGGTTCAGTCCATTATCATCGTGGTGGGAAGCATGGCAGCTTCCTGACAGACATGGTACTGGAGGAGCTGAGAGTTCTACCTCTTGATCTAAAGGCAACCAGAAAAATACTGTCTTCCAAGCAATTCGGAGGAGGGTCTCAAAGCCCTGCCCCCATGCACAGTGACACACTTCCTCCAACAAAGCCATACCTATTCCAACAAGGCCAAACCTCCTAATCGTGCTACTCCCTGGAAGAAGCCCTGCTCCCACCACAAGGCCCTACTGGAAGTGGACAGAGAGGGGGAGATCTGAAGGAAGGCAAAGACATGTGCATCTAGGCTGTGGTGCAGGAGAAACCTCACCTCTGACTTTCCCCCTTCAACTGAGCAAATGTGAGAGCAACTTTTCCTGGCAGACCTGTGTACTCAAGTACCGGGCAGTCTTCAAGGAAGAGGCAGCTATGGAAGGGAGTCGTGGGAATTCTTAGATAACACCTGGAGTCATGAGCACTGAGGAGAAGCTAATTTTGGCATTGCCTCTCCTGCTAAAGGAGAAGAACTCTCCAAATCCATCAGCCTGAAGTTAAGCAACCTTAAGTGAGACTCAGACCATCAAAGCGTTCATCTCCATGGCCGTGAATGAATTAATTAGTTCTTGACCCCAGGAAGCTCACAGCCTAAATAAGTAGCTTCCATGTAATTCCAACATCACAGAACATGTGTGTAGTGTGCTGCATATTTAATATCTGCCTTAGTTTATTGATCTCTACAGTGTGCCTGGGACTCTGATCAACTTCTTACATGCACCCATCTCTTTTAATTCTCTGACAAAATGCAGGGTATTTTTCCAGTCAAAGTTCTAGGTGCCACTTATAAACATCTATTCTAATAGGCCAGAAGAATCTTTGTAGCTAATGGAATGGAAATCACAGTCTTGATAGCTCATGGGCATAGCTGTATGAACATAACATCTTTGGGGGCTTGAGGAGGGGCTAAAGGAAGCCAGTCATTGCTGAGATTGCTATGGATGCTATGGCTAGTACCATCATTTGGGTTGCCTGTCCTTTGCAGACTCTGTGAGACTCATCCCTTCCTTCCTGTGCTGGTCCACATCTAATGGTGTAAGACTCTCACGAGTCTTAACTTACCAGGGACCTCCCTTCTTCTGAGTGAACAACATAGACTGGGAATCGATGCAAAAGCTAGAGGAATTTATTGTTCCAGTGCACTGGGGTCGTCTCAGACCCAAAGGAGAGGCAGCAATCCCTGGTGGCCCATTTGGGTGTGTTTCATACAGTTTCCAGAGGCAGAATAGAGCATCAGCAACTAGGCACAATATGATTGGCGAAACAATGTGCCCTTTAAACTGATTGGTCTCTAGGGAATGAGATAGTAGGGGCTTACTCAGCCTCTCCCTTCTGGCCTACGTGCTCTTTGACCCGTGTCTTCCAGGAGGGGAAGGGTCCGGTGGAGTTTTCCAATGGTGCTGCATTGACCTCTTCAGTGGCACCTGCTTAAGCGTTTGTGCCCATTTAGCAGTGGTCAGTCTGTGAAGAATAATATTCCCATCTCTGACAGTAAAATATTAGTGGGCTCGCTGTATCACACACATTTTGGTTCCTATAATAAATGAATAATGCAAATACCTTTGTGAGATGTTAATATTGTTTTCTTCACAAGATTTAGAATCACCATGAAAACAAATTTCTGGGCAAGTTTGTGAGGAATTTTCTTGATTATGTTAATCGAAGTGGGAAGACCCACCCTTGATGTGAGTAGTACCATTCTGTGACTTGGACTAAATCAAAAGGAGACCACTATATTCCTGCCAACATACCTTCCCTGCCACGGTAGACTATATCCCCAAAACTGTAAGCCAGAATAAATCCTTCCTCAAATTGCTCTCATCAGATATTTTGGCACAACACTGTGTGAAGTAACTATACACTGTGGGAAGCTGGATAATTTCTCTGACTTGGATATGATGTCAGCATATCCCTGAAGGTGAAGTAGAATAGAATAGAAAAGGCAATTTTTTCAGATACTGATTTATTAATGTATCTGATGATTTACTGTTTTACTGCAATTTCCATGCATGACTTCACCTGCTACCTGGAACAGAATGATCTCGAGAAATACCTAAGCCAACCGTTCATTGTCCTTAACAACCTGACCACAAGAGCTTACACCTGTCGGCTCTAATATATGCCTTTTAAAAAAGGCTGACCACCAGTTTTGCTTCTGTAAAAACCTTGCTTGCTTGTTTCTGCCACCTTGTAGTTTTAGAGTATATACTGAGAATGCAAACTGGACCTGGGGCCAAGCCTTTCAGGAGCTGTCCTGGCTTCCACTCTCATGGGTGTTGGCATGGTTATTTCAGAAAGAAATAATTCCGGCCACAACATTTTGTATGTGGGAATGTAATCCCAACTGTGATGCTTCAGATCACAGAAACATAATCAGACCAGGTGCTTAGGGGGTGAGGGGCTTTGGATGCTGAGTAAGAGTAAAGCCACTGAGAATAGTGAATAGCCATAGTGAATTCCTATGATAGAGATCAGTGGGAACATTTTGTGTGTTTGACCTTGCCCTTGAAGAAACATGAACTAAAATAAGTCTCCTTTGTAACCCATCCAGTCTGTGGTGTGATGTTACTGGAAACAGAAAATAGACTAAAGTAGCAAATTGTGCCCTGAGACCATCCCTAATGCCACCTGATACCTGTGAAGATAAGGACCCGTGCACAGTGAGTGTCGAAATGCCTATGAACTCAGAATGCAAAACCTCACCCTATCCCTCCATACAGCACTTTCCGCTAATTGGTTTGTTCATTGAGGAAAAAAAAAACTGATTACCTATGCTTATACATTTTTAAAAAGTTATTCATAAATTTTATATGCATCCTTTCTTCCAGTAAAAATTAGGTTTGAAGTCTAAAATTTGCTCGTAACTGAGCCCCAGCACTCAGGTTTATAACCCCATTTGCTCAGGGAAGCTAAGACTGAAGGCACCTGTCTGTGTTCGCTGTGAAAACACTGACCGAAATCAACTTGGGAAGACAAGGATTTATTTAGCTTACATACTTGGGTCGTAGTCCACCATTGAGGGAGGTTAGGGCAGCAACTCAAGTCAGAAACCTGGGGTAGAGACTGAAGCACACTCACTGAAGAACGTTGTTTACTGGCTCATTTTCCAGGCCACTGTCACTTACCTTCCTTCTACCTCACAGGACAGCACTGACCCACACGGGCTGGGCCCTCCCACATGAACCATCAATCAAGAAAACGTGTCCAGCATTTTCTCATTTGAGGTTCCCCTCTTCTAAGATAACCAACTCTATCTAGTCTGTGACAAGTAGGCAAAACAAAACAAAACAACAACAAAACAAAACAACAAAAAAACCCAAAAAAACAAAACAAAACAAAAGCCAGTACAAAACTCAAGTTCAGATCTAGCCTGGGCTCCAGAATGAGTCCAAAGGCAGTACAGATAATTTGGTAACATGCTGTCTCAAAGTAGAAAATAAAAAAAGAGAGCCAGGTATTTACAGGTCAAATGTACGACATAAGCAAATAGGAGGTCTTGATCCCAGTCCCCACTATTAAAGAAAAAAGAAAAGACAGAAAAACCACATGTACAACTATGTTATAGCCTGTTGTATGAAACATGTTAAGGCATAAAATCTTCCTCCAGGAACCACTCAGAAATGTCTTGTATGGTTCTTTGAGTTTCTCAAAGCAAAATTTAGCTCTTTTTTCTTTCTTGATTTCATATATACACATATGCACATAATACATATGTGGGCACATGTGTACATGTGAGAGAGCACAGACAGTCTCCTATTGTGGGATAGTTAAGAGCGTTTCCTTCTCTTTGCTTTCTTGGGCCAGGTACTCTAAGTCATGGAATGTGGTCATAAATATTTCGAGTACTTACTTGGCATGGAGGCTGTGTGCTGTTTTCATGTTACTATGGAGACGTGATGGTCAAGAGGTAAAGCTCTCTGCATGTGACACTGCCCACATGTGTTTATGTGTGCGCGTCTGCGGAGGAGCCATGCAGTGAGTTCTTCTGGTTTCTATTTTTGATGTGCCAGTTGGGTGAGTCACCACTGAGAATGTTTCTGTTCAGTCATAAGCCGTCACTGCCCTAGTGTGGTGGCTCCCCTAGGGGGTCAGGAGCTCTGGGAAGAACCACTGTGAAAGGGGGCTGAAGGTCCGGGGCTCTTCAAAACTGGTAGAATTGCTGAAGTAGTGTAATTATTGACAACCTGCAATTGTGTTTCAAAAGCTTTATACCCTTCTATGGGAAAGGGTACTTAATCAAGTTTATCATCAGAGACATGCGTGCAAAGGCTGCTTGAAATGAAAGAAAACACGATCAACAGATCAACAAGTCAACATCCTAAAAGAGTAAGGATTAATAACACCCCCGCTCCCATATGAAGAATTTTTAACATGCTATACACAGGCACCTTTGGCAAATCCCTTCCTTTATATGGAAAGCTTCATTTGTTATGATGACTTTCAGAGATGGGAAAGCCATCTTTTGTACCGTATGTCTCTAGTCAGGCAGTTTGGGAACTTGCAGTGATAAGACTGGTATTGTTGTACTGTTGTGTGAATGAGCATGTGCCCATTGAAAACAACATGAAGTGTCTAGACGTGTAGATCAATCTGGAGCTCTCCGAGACCACCTTGACCAAGGCACCTCCTCATCGACAAGGTTTTGTCCAGTCCTTTTGGCTGTGTTTCAAAAGTACTTGGGCAGGGCGTACTCGGGAGGAAACGCTCTCCTGCATAAATGGCAGCACCTTGCAGTTGCTGCTCTGCAACTTGGGTTTGGAAGTTGAATGCTATCTGGAGAGTCACACATCTCCATGTTTCTGTTCATCTCCCAGGTTTTACATCTTATTTTCAAATCTCTTGGGAGCTGTTGGATACTTGATTTACAAATTGAGGGCCTAAGTGTTGACTCACAAAAGCTATTAGAAAACATCTGCCCAGTGAGGCAGAGGCAGGCAGGAGAGGCATATCCTGGTGAGGAAACAGAGCCAAGCATCTCTGCCCCTCCTATTGGTTTTCCTTGGCCCCGCCCACTTCCAAACCTGCTGGCCAAGGCTCTCTCTTGGCTTTGCTTCTTCTCATTCTTTTGAGTCCCATAGGAGAGCAGCATTGTCCAGGTAAGTGGAAAGACGGTGGAGGAGATGAAGAAAGCTCTGAAGCTGTTGGTGTTTTTAGTATTTGTCTGGGTTAGGATCGGGCTGTGTCTAAATGTGAGGGGAGATACATTTGGTATTAAAAATGACTTTATGCACATTCAATTCAGCAGAATCCTGAGAAAACTGGCTTTGATGATTCAGCTCATAGTTATGACTGGTTGGCAACTAATCTTCAAAGCCAAAGAGAAAATACCAATATTTTAAGAAATGTACCAATAAGGTGAGGGTAATTATTTTTTTAATAGACTTTATGTGTTTAGACTAATTTTAGGTTCATACCAAAATGGAACAGAAGATGTGTGGCTGTAGTTTGAGCACTCAATGCCCTATTCTTTAGTGTCTGTATTAGTCAGGTTGCCTTCTTCCCCCTCCTGCAGTAGCTTGTCCCCTCAGTTACTGACTTGTTCCCAGTGCCTTCTCTAGTGCCTTAAGGTGGATAGGAAACCTGATACCATTTAGCTTTTCTTCATCTTTCAATGGAATCATTCTTATATAAGTCTAGAAAATGGAGGACATAAGGCCAAGATAATACATATATTATATAGTCAAAATTTTTCTTAGAAATTGCTTAAATGGGTTATTATGAAACCTGAGATGCGCGTAGTTTTGGGGGTTTTGTTTATTTTTCCCTCCAGTATTGAAATAGATACAGATTTTTTTCAACAGACCACTGGATGAAATAATAGACTTGCATAAGGGAACGGGTTCAAGGCCTTTCTGGACCACAGAACAAGTTCAAGACCAGCCTGGAAACCCGAGCAAGGCCCTGTATCAAAAACAAATAAATAAAGGTCTGGGAATACAGATGAGTGGCAGAGCACGTGCCTACCATGCAGGCAAGACCCTAAGTGAAGTGCATGGTCCTGGACAGCAAAACAGAACCTAGACTCAGATTCTTTGTGGTGAGACTAGGACCAGCTACATACTTTGTGAAGTTCAGTTCAAAATGAAAATTCAGGAACCCCTTGTTCAGCAGGATGTATTAGGAAATGTCAAGACAACAGCAATGGGACATTAAACCAAGCAGGGATACTGCTGCTTGTGGTGGTGGTGGAGATGATCATGGTATTTAGTCTTCAAGAATGGAGCCTTTTGCCAGTCAGTGGTGGCTCATGCCTTTAATCCCAGCACTTGGGAGGCAGAGGCAGGTGGATTTCTGAGTTCGGGGCCAGCCTGGTCTACAGAGTGAGTTTTAGGACAGCCAGGGCTATACAGAGAAATCCTGTCTCGAAAAAAAAAAAAAAATAGAGCCTTTTGCAAATGGATAGGTAGCAGTCTCAAGGAACAGAGACAAATGAGAAGCTCTGAAGTCAGATCAAGCCAGGAAGAAGAACTTCCCAGCCTCAGCAGAGACAGACAGAGGGCTGGATCATTGACAGTATTTCCTCATCCTTTGGGGCTTCTACTGCCCCCTCCCAGTCCCGCCCTCACAAACTATTTGATACAGCTGTATTGGGGTTCCCTTTAATTAACTCAAGATGCAACTCCATCAGCAAATTGGTTGAGAGAGTTGTGCGTCTTCCTATTATAATGCTGGTTTTTGGGTTTTCTAATTTTTTTCCTTCAAGAATTCATTGTAATTTAGAACTCAAATTTCTGTGTTTGTCCATGCCTTCCAGCTCCTAGCAGCATTAAAAACAAAACAGAAAAGCCAGACTCACAAAGTGGACCCCACCACCACCAAAAAGGGTGTGGGGACTAAAACTTTTCAGAGGTATAAAAAAGGAAGTATGTGAATTCATGCAAAAATTTTGACCTTGTCTTAGCTGGTATTTTGTTTGTTTCAATATCAGATAAAATGTGCAATTTCTAAAACAAGTTGTCCCTTGAGGGGAAACAAAGCCATTACCACTGGTCTTCCCAATGGTTCAAAGCAGGTAATTTACAAATATTAGGTGCAAAGCTGGGTGTCATGCTACCTTCTTGTAAACACAGCACTCCAGAGGCCTGAGGAAGAAAGATCAGAAGTTTGTGGCCAGCCCAGGATACATAGTGAGGCCCTGTCTCAATAAACAAATACAACCCCCCAAATTAGATGCATTAATAAGATTCTTCAAATAAAATTTTAATCATTTTACTTACTAAAGTGGTTTCCTTTTCAGATATTTGCCCCCAAGAAAGTCATAAACGTTACTTAAGTAAGTGGTAAGGACTTTTTTTTTTTTTTTAATGTTTTGATCTGTGTGGTAAGGTGTGATGCAAAGCTTTTGGGGGGTGGAGTAAGAGAACTGCCTTCTATTTAACAGCACAACCCAGGCAGAGCAGTTGCTCGGAAATTCTCCAAAGGGCTTTCGAATAAGAAGTTATTTAAATGAAAGCAATAGAAGACTTGTTCCCTGTATCTTCTGTCTTCATTGCTTGGCTCTCCGAGGTTAGCTTCTACCCTATTCCATTCCACTTGGAGAATCTCACCCAACAAACTGCAAATGCTCTCATCTGCTTTGAGGGAAATGGCTCCTTTGTGTTTTCGAGAGTTACACATTTAAGCTTTCAAAAAGAAGTGTCAACATGAGTTAGTCACCCAGGGTGACTGGACAACTATGCTGACTTATGCTCACCTGCTCCTAGTTAATGACACAACACTTAGCAGGTTCCTAGGAAGCTGTGCAAAGCACACGCTGTTTACACGTGTCATTGTTACATGGCTAGCAGGAATGTAGAAATACTTTTGGTTAATCTTTTTGCTGTGGAGGTTTGTAGGGCAGTTGGGTGGGGTGGTTATTTGGCAAGCCTTGAGACCAGAGGCTTCTGACATCTGTTGATCCCAACAATAACAGTGGAGTTATGGGAAAAGGCCTGGGACAGCAGCACTTTCTCTTTAAATCTCTTGATCTGGTTGTATAATTTACCATTTTTTAAAGATTTATTTTATATTGATGTGAATGTCCCTCTTTGTGGAAGAGTGTGCATGTGCTTATGACTCTGTGTGCACGTGTGTGGAGGAGTTCAAAAAACAGCATTGTGTCCTTTAGAGCTAGAGTTACAAGTGTTTGTGAGCCAACCAATGCGGATGCTGAGATCTAAATTGCCTGTGGTCCTCATGACAGAGCAGCAAGGACTCTTAGAAGCCATGGCTCCAGCTTTAGGTTTATGATTTCTAGAGTGACAGATACAAATGGATACAAATCGCTAGGTAGGTTTATTCAGAATAACTTTCCAACTAGTTTCAGTAGCTAACGCTGAGCATCCAAGACTGCTTTAGTTCCATTCTTATCCCGCTGAACAAGATCTCCTGGGTAGGCAAATGCTAGGGACTGGGTTATACCCTCAGACCAGCCCACGTTGTACAATTTTATTTCTATCTTGCTTTAAACTATTGTCTGCTTTTAGTTTTCTTCTTTCTAGAAGAATGGTGGACAATTTGCCTCCACAAGCCGATATTTTAGTCCTGAACAGAAATATTTCAGCTTATATGAAATTAATTTACTTTTTTTTTTCTGTATGAAGCTACCCACAAGTAATACCAATTTGCACCTGGCAAAATAGTGGTTCTGTTTCTTTAGGTCCAGAAGCAAGCTCACAAGAAGTTATGCTTAGTAAGCCTGACCACACAAGAGCCCCTCCCAACACTTATTTACATTAACCCTGGCTGAAACTTCTCCCCAAGATAAGCGCTGCCAACGAACCCTTAGAAGAAGTAAAACCCTTTATCTTTGCGCACAGGCAAAGCCTTCAGAAAGCTTGGGCAGGTGTGGCTCCCAGAGCCAATCGTCCAAGTTAAGGGGCAAATCAGGACCCGTGTTTACAAGAACATGTTGACACGTGTGGATGACGCGGTTGGCCGCTGATGTGCGTGGGACAGCCGGTTTGGAACGTTGTTGGCTCGCTTGGCCTGGTGTGTGTGGCCAGTGTGAAGGTGGGCAATCTAGTGTTTTTATAGTATTGCCGCAAGCGGACACAAGAAGTTTGTGCTCTCAGTTGGAGTTATTCCATTTCACCCTAGCTAGTAAACTGAAAGAAACAGGATTGGGGGCATCATCCGCTGCACTTTGGCCCCGCCCTTACACGGCCAGGCCCCGCCCCCGAACGCTATAGGCTTTACCGGAGCCCAAGCGCTCCGGGCAGTAGGCTGCCCCAATTCCGTGTTTGCTCCTCTCCCCGCCCCTGGCAGGCCGGACCGTACCACCACTGAGCATGGGGGAGCCTATTTTCTCATGTGCAAATGACTTTCAGTCCGAGCCTTCTTCAGCCTTCACGACAGAAGCCAGAGGAAACTGGAAACCTACGGTTTCTATAAACAGACTCTGCAAGAATTTAGGGATCCTTGCCCGAACCCTGCCCTTAATTCTGGCGCCGCGGCGCCATAGTCCCCCTCCAGTTCCTTCGCGAATGGTATCGCTCAGGGAGTACCTCTGGGTCCTTTAAATACCGCGTGGGGCTGCCAGAGGGCTCCAGAGTTGACAGACTGCTGAGTCTCCCAGTGTCTGCGCCGCTGGGCGAGGGGTGGGGTATACGCAGATTCCCGCGACCCCGGCCACCTACACTTCCTCGAGTCTCTGCGCGGGATCCGGGGGTGCGTACCCATCCCAGGGGAGGGGGCCGTGGGATCTAAGGGGACTGCGTCTCCTCTGGGTAGCGGGAGGGCTCCGTGTGCCCTCAGAGGTCGGGACATTTGACCTCAGAGTCAAGACCTGAAGCGGGGCAAGGTGGCGGTGTTAGCCCAGGCTCTGTCGGGGCCGCTTGGCCGTGATGACATCCCTTTGGGTGCGTGCCAGCGACTGTGCTCTCCGGCTCGAGACGCTCTGGGCTCCCCGTGCGGCCGGTTCCCCGATCCCTCGGTCCTGGAGGAGTGGGACTGAGCCGCGGTGGGGCCTGGCTGGGCCGCGGCCTGTGTTTGGGTCTTGTTGCCGGGTTTCTCGAGAGCTGGGTTCTGTCCCGGTAGTCCCCTCCCCCAAACGTTTGTTTTGACAGGAAACGTGGTGCTGCTAGAGGGAGGGGCGAGCAGAGAACTTGGGCGAGTGGGCGGGACTCCTGAGACTTCGGTTGGACTTGACTGCCCAGGAGGCCAGCTCAGGTCACATCTGGGTCAGACCCTTGCCTTCTCAAGGATGGCTTTCCGCTCAGGGTGGCGCCACAAAACATAGCCACGAGATTCGATGGCACGTGGATGACACAGTTATGTGTTTACGTTAGTACGAGAGGGAAAACTTCCATTAAATGAGCGATTTCGCAATGTTTCCTTCTAAAATGCGTTTATTAGACTGGGAATGTAGTTTTGTGGTAGAGCATGTTACAGGACTGTAGGTTCTGTCGGCCCCCAACCACAAGAAGCCCAAATCATGTGTTTAAACACAAGAATCCAGTCAACAAAGAAGTGTTTGTTAAACTACCATTACAAGCAGAGGAGTAGAAACATTTGAGAGGATCCAGTGAGAATGAAGTGAAATACGCTCTCTTTCATCGTTGTCTTGGTACCTTAACGGCAAAGAAACCAGGCAACTCGTCCTTGTGCCTAGTGGGCTGCTCAGCACTAGGTAGTGGTCAGCTCTCAGATCTTAGTTGCCCTACCTTCCAACTGATAATTCCAACCAGTTCTTACGCTGGTTCCTAGGCTAGGAGCTCCCACCCCACCTCCACCCCTACCCCTGCCCTATCTACCCTGCCCTTTTTCATACCCTCATGGATTTCATACATTGCTCCGCTTGAAGTGACCCAGGGCTGAAGGGCCCTGGAGTGTGCAGCACAGGTGTTAAACTAGGCAGCAGAGATGTGGGGGGCAATGCTTTCCAGGATAAAAAGTGCCTAGAAATCCTTCCCGATGCTGTAATGACACGTGGAGCATGGGCATCTGCCTTTTAGACAGTGGCTGGCTTGTTGGCTTTTGTCTAGCTCTGCAAGGCTGGCAATGACTTGATGAGGACCAGTATTGTTCTCTCCGTACTGTGGTTTTTGCTTTACTCTAGGCTGGTGCTAAAGCAGTGTTTGATAGACGATGAAAATTGTCTAGAATTTGCAATTTTTTTTCCATCAGAGCTCAGTCTTGCCTTTGACTGTCCAACCCTCCCCCCCCCCAATCCTATGGGTGCCTTACACCTGACTTTGGTAAAGTCTTGGAAGGAGAGCACCCACTAAATGCTTCTTACCATCCCCCCCTCAACCTAGTCTAAACTTGGTGGATTTCATTCCCAAGAGCCCTGTTGGATAACCTGCACAATCTACTGCCAAATATTTTTGACTTGCTAACTGTAAGCAGTTAGTCCTTTTGGTAATACCTGGGTTTTAAGGGGGGATTTTGAAAAGCATAAGGAATGGCCCTCTGAAAGAGGACTTTGGTCACTAGAGTAGGGTGATCGAATGCTATTTTGTTGAATGATCTCTTTCAGCGATGTCCTTCACAGTATAGTGCTTGAACAGCTGTCCCAGGGTAAGGTCATCTTGTCTCCACATGTACAAGTGTCTGTGTGATGATAGACAGATCAAATTGGCAAAGAGGGAATAGAAAGAATGCTTAGCAGTACACTGGTTTCCTCTAGCCATCCTGACTATAACATGCATAGGCTAACCTGGCTTTTGAGATGAGCCTCTGCATTTCTGTAAACCTTTGGAGAGAGTAATGCTGTCTCTTTGATCCCTGGGTTCTTACTGTAAACAAGAATAACACCTACCTGACACAGTTATATTGCAGATTTGAGGAAATAAATTATCTGAAGCCTTTACAGAGTCTATTACTGAGAACATGATAAATGTTCCAAAGCTGTTGTTGGTTCTAATAGCTACTTTTTGTGTATCACTGAGTGTCAAAAGAATGCAGCAGTACAAGGTATAGTGTTCTTTAAGCTCCTAGGACTAGAAGCTTTGCTAGCCTTGAATTGTGTTGAGATAGGCACTGGAGCTGGCCTCAAACTCAGAAATCTGCCTGTCTCTGCCTCCCAAGTGCTGGGATTCAAGGCATGCACCACCACTGCCCAGCTTCTATATGCATTTTTAAAGTGACTGGGAAGGCAGAGGTACAGACAGGTAAACAACTATGTTAAGTGCCTATTTAATGAGCAGTGTGATATGGGCAGAACAGCTCGAAAGCTCTAGTTGTTTTATGAGTAGACTTGGGGCCAAGTTTGTTCACGTAAGGTTATTCACTGGGTTCTTATCTGTCCTAGGTAGTGATCTGAACTCTGGGTGGCCAATTTAAATGTGGCCAACGGGGGCTTTCAGGCAAGAGTACCTTGATATTGTGACATTACATTCCAAATGTAAATGGCAAGGTGGGATGGTTGGCATGGCTGCCAATCCCCCAAAAGTTTCCTGTGTGAAGAGCCTGAAAGGTTTTGGTTAGGATAAGAGAAAAAGATGAACTTGTGGCTTCATACTCTTCTATAACTGGCCTTGATTGGTTCTTGAGTCTCATTACCTAAACCTTTCACTGGGGGCCTCATCTCTCAATACTGTCAAACTGGAGGTGAAGTTTCTGGGTCCTCTGGAAGAACAGCAAGTGTTTCTATCTGATAAGCCATCTCTTTAGCCCTACAACATTACATCTAAAATAGAATTTGAGCTTCCAAGGTCTTGACATAAAACTACACACTGTGGCCCAGCTAATGCTTTCACAGACTAGACACTTAGACTGACAGCTCTCTTCTGGAGAAGTTTTACCCAGTGAGCTCTAGCCCTGACTCCATAGTTCCACTGGGCATTGGCTCTTTTTAGTCGCTCTATGCCTTCTATGACTTTCTGTCTCGATTCCCAGGCCACTCAGTGCATCCTTTGAAGACAAGTTGAAGGTCACTATGGTCTCACAGATCTTGCATTCTATGAGATTCTGCAGAATTAACATCATCTGGATATGGCCAACACTTTTATATCTGTTGTTTGTCAAGACTTTTCCTGGGAAGATACAACATCCCAGAATAGGAAGCCCCTAACAGACCAAACTGGACACCATCAAAGTCCAGCTTGGTAAACCTTGAGTGTTTTTGATGGTACTTAAAAGCATATGGGTGAGGGGTTACTTGCAGGAACAGAGATGACTCAAAGGCAGCTCCATCACCAAAACACACCCCAGCATGGGTGACAGCTCACAAAGCTGGAGCATACTGCACAACCTGCAAGCAGCTTTGAACCCAGACTGTCCCAGTCCAGAAAAGCAGGCCTCTAACCTAGAGGTGCATTTGGTTCAAGTTCTGTTTTTGGGAAAAAAAAAAGACTCTATGGGCAGGAAGCTATAGGATGCACATCTATTTTATGTCCACAATGACAGATGAGAACAGGGACCTTATCAACTATAGTCCAAAGCTGGTGAATCTTTTATGATCCTCAGCCAGTAGAGAGTCATTTGTAGAAAGAGTTTTGTGAAGAAAGGAAATAAAGATGTAAAGTCAAATATAAACTAAAGAATCACAAGCACATTAAAAGCTGATCTCCATGCTCCTGTGGCAGGACAGTTGACTGGCTCTTTTACATTCCTATATCCGTTCTATGTCTCTAAAATGTTAGCAGTAAACTTCCATTATTCATCACTGTTTATTCAACAATACATATTTACCTTCTGAACTCCAGTTATTGCCCTGAGAAGGAATGGCATGATGTCATATGTTACAAAAGAATGGAATGATGCATAAACATAATTCAGTTTCTTTAAATAATGACCCACTATAGTAATACTGGAAGCTCTGCTTGAAGGTATCGTCTATCTTTACCTTTGACCAGTGAGCCCTCAGGTTGGATGAAATGTGGTGTTCCTGCAGAACTGCCTGATTTACCTACATTGCTTTGGTGACCAGCTAGGGCAGATCTACGTTTGTCAGTATGAAAGGCATTGTGTTTCTTTAAAACAACTGTGTCTAGTGTCTAATAGTTGAAGCAGTCTAGTTACCCTCAATGCCTTTTGAGTCAAGTTGACTTGTCCCCAGATGACTCATGTGGAAATTCAAGACTAAGGAAGGTTGGTGAAGGCTCCTGCAGAAGACCATTTACACTGGGACAGGCTGTTGGCTTTGGGGTTTCGTATGTCACACGAGTCTATATGAGTTCTGTCCTAGGGTCACTGCCAGCCTTCCTTGTTTTTCTGTAGGGAAACAAGATTTTGTTATCTTGAGATAACATTTGTTTTCCTGGTTTAATGTCCAAGGTGATTTGATGAAGGAAAACACATAATCACCCATGTCCTGTTGTCTCTATGTCAGACACTGTCCCAAGCAAACCTTCAGTAAGTGAAATCTCACTCCAGCTCCACTGTTAGGCATTCTTGGTGTACCTGTAGAAGAAATAGATAATTTCTTAACAAAGTCATGAGTGCCTTGCTTCAAAGACGAGCTTCTGCTTGGATGCAGCGAGTCCCAGTTGTGACGTGGATGCCTTTGCCAGCTGAAGAGCACTAAGCAGCATGGCACTTTTCAGTTGTCTGTTGAAGCCTCATGCCTCAGATCCCACCTCCAGTGACATGTTGACACAAATTTGATTCACCACAGTTAAACCTGCACACTGTATGTGTGCTTTCTCGGAATACCTTGTGATGTCTCATGGAACCCTTGTCTGTCTTGGAGCAATTGCTGAGAGAAAGAATAGGTAATTAACCCACTTCCCTGCCACCCACCCTCTACAGAAAGCAGCTGCACATGAAGTCACATAGTTAGCTGGTGACATACTGGGCCTCAGATGCTGGGCTCTAGCTCTTGAACTAGCACTTATTTTTTTTTTAAGCTTTTTGCACTTGGCTTCCTTTCTGTGTAATTAAGAAACCTACCAAGTGTGCTATCCAGCAGGAATATAAAAAGAAACTCAGAGGTACAACTATTAACCTGCTTCATAAATTCCCATAGATGAAAACTTTTATTCACGTTTAATTAGGAAATGCCTGTTGGTGTAAGGCCTGCTGCAGTAGAGAAAGAGCAGGAACCAGCTCAGGAGTGACAAGGCCTGGGGATTTGGAATTTAAATCAGATAAACTGGGCATAGTTGGTAGTGTCGCCTCTCTAGGGCTTGCACTTGGC